>CAUYQV010130067.1:0-18524 GCA_963574575.1 Galagoides demidoff
CCATGCCGCTGTACACCAAACCTATGTGCTTGGTAATTGGTTCCACTTTGTGTACACTTCGTTCATCATACAGAATGGATTTCTGTTTCTTCTCAGTTGCTAATACCACACCATTTGCAGCTTTAATTCCCACTGAAGGGGTTCCTCCAGCTACAGCAGCCAATGCATATTCAATCTGAACAAGTTTACCAAATGGGCTGAATGTTGTCAGCAAAAAGCTGTACCCGCGCTCCGCCATCTTTACCTGGAGAGCCACAGCATCTGCTTTATAAGATTTTATTAATCAGTTTATCTGTTCTGTTTGTGCAAACAGAGTATAAAGAAGTCTCCAGACTTTCCTCCCCAAAACCTTTCTCCTGCCAAAATCTCTTTTATTCCCCTAGAGGTCCACTCTCAAATGTTCTTGGTCCACCATTTGAGAACCATATTCTTCAAACTTTTTTTTTTTTTTTTTTTTTTACCCAGAGCCAAAATAAGAAGTATATTTTTCATCACAACCCAGAAATCACATTTATTCTCACATACATAAACACCAGAAATAAAAGCTTCGTCACAGTAATTAACATTATATGCCACTCATATTTTCTATTATTTAAAATATGAAAAATGCTAGTTGTAACCTAAAAAATTGATTTCATGACAACAGGTAGCAATAGGTAGCAATCTGCTGACTGACAATGATCCAAAAATTTTTGTGCATGTATAGATGTTGTACATGCTTTTATATAAAAATGGGATCAGAGTATATATCTTTGTGACACTGTGTCTTTACTCATATTCCCCTTTACAATATTTGGTAATATACTCTTAGGTATGACTAAAATTTAAGGCATAGCTATACTCCTTTTTTTTTTTTTTTGAGACAGAGTCTCACTGTCACCCTTGGTAAAGTGCCGTGGTGTCATACCTCACAGCAACCTCAAACTCCTGGGTTTAAGCAATTCTCTTGCCTCAGCCTCCCAAGTAGCTGGGACCACAACCCCCAGCTAATTTTAGAGACAAGGTCTCACTCTGGCCCAGGCTGGTCTCAAACCTGTGAGCTCAGGCAATCCACCCACCTTGGCCTCCCAAGTGCTGAGATTACAGGCGTGACATAGCTATCTTCTTATTTGTACACTATTCCTTTTTTTTTTTTTAATGGAGACAGAGTCTCACTCCATTGCCTAGACTAGAGTACAGAGTTCCATGGCATCAGCCTAGCTCATGGCAACCTCAAATTCCTGGGTTCAAATAATCCTCCTCTTCTTCCTTCAGCCTTCAAGTAGCTGAGCCCACAGACTCCTGCTACAACACCTAGGTAATTTTTCTATTTTTACTAGAGAAGGGGTCTTATTCTTGGTCAGGTTAGTCTAGAACTCCTGGGCTCCAGGCATCTGCCTGCCTTGGCCTCCATTATTGCTCATGTAATAATGCTAGTATTATAAGCCTTAGTCACTGTGTCCAGCTTATATTCTTTTATTCTGAAAGAAATGATTTATTTTCTACAATGTGTCTCTATGATATAAAATCATCTGGTTTGGTAGTAATCTTCTTATATATCATAGATCAAAAAAGTATTTTTAAAACCTTCTACATTTTCACATATGGAATTTCCTGTTAAACAGGCTAAGCTCTCTATAATATACTTATTCACTAGAGTGGAATTTGAGGGTGGAGGTGTTATGGCTTAAAAGAGTCACAGGTAATGTCTAGATCTCCTTCCTTTATGCCTCTGCTATACTCCTTTATTTATGCATGTTAAACTATACTGCTTACTTATTAGTTTTGCTATAAAAAAGTTTTATAAATTTAATCATAGACCTCTATGCTCTAATAAGAGGAAAATATGACAAGCTATTTTCACACTATAGGTATAAAAAGTTGCAAATAAAAATACAAAAATATTTACTGAAGGAATAGTATAATTTTATTAATAACTTCCAGATACTAAGTAAAGGATAAATGTAATTTTTATTTAGAAAGAATAAGCACATATGAATTTTTTTTTTTTTTTTTTGAGACAGAGCCTCAAGCTGTCCCTCTGGGTAGAGTGCCATGGCATCACAGCTCACAGCAACCCCCAACTCCTGGGCTCAAGCGAGTCTCCTGCCTCAGCCTTCCAAGTAGCTGGGACCACAGGCGCCTGCCACAATACCCAGCTATTTTTTTTGGTTGCAGCTGTCCTTGTTGTTTGGCGGGCCCGGGTTGGATTTGAACCTGCCACCTTAGGTGTATGTGGCTGGCACCTTAGCCACTTGAGCCAGAGGCGAGCCCATCTATGAATTTTATACTTGATCTTAACCAAAAGGCCGAGAAACAGCACCTATGAATTTTAAAAAGTAACATTTGCTTAATAACGTGTTTCCCCCAAAATAAGACCTACCCCCAAAATAAGCCCTAGCAGGATTTCTATGCATTTGTTAAATATAAGCCCTACCCCGATAAGAAGACCTAGTGATGTGTATGGCTGTGCAGCGTATCTGCACAGCCAGGTCATGCATTTTGGCGTGGAGAACATCCCCTGAAAATAAGCCCTAATGTGTCTTCTTGAGAAAAAATAGTGTCTTATTTTCAGGGAAACACAGTATAGTAGTTTAACTAATGGGCCAGACATGGTAGCTCACACCTGTAATCCTAGCACTCTGGGAGGCTGAGGTGGGTGGATTTCTTGAGCTTGGGAATCTGAGACCAGCCTGAGCAAGAGTGAGACCCCACCTCCACTAAAAATAAAAAAACTGAGGTAAGAGGAGCTCAAGAGTTTGACGTTGCCATGAGCTATGACGGCAGAGCACTCTACCCAGGGCAAGAGAATGAGACTCTTATCTCAGCAACAACAACAAAATTGTTCAACTAATCTAGAATACTTAAGATAACATTTCAGCTCTTAATTTTTAACATATTGCAATAATCTCTCACTTAAAGAAAATACTCTAAATAGTACAAACTTTCTAGTGTCAAGATCTTGGTTATTCTCTAATATTTAGATTATTAAGTATGAAATGTCCAATTTCCTTAGGTACTAAGCTTAATGGTTGTTATCTCTGACATTTCACTTTAATACTTCTTGTTTTATTGTTCAGGTACACCCTCACTCTTTTCAAACACATGTTTTGGCTTGTGATTATCTTTCAAAAGTTTTTAGAGCAATTTTTGTGGAACCATGGAGAAGTCAAAAATTTGTGTTATTTTCAAATATGAATTTAATCGTGGAACCAATGCACTTATAGATACCTCAAAATGTCAATAAAGTGTTTGGGAAGGATGTGGCAATGGATATACAGTATAGCAATGGTTTGAGAAGTTCCATTCTGGTGATTTTAATCCTGAAAGTAAGCCAAGTGGGTAACCTGAGATAAGTTAGATAAGGATGAGTTGAAAGCTGTTGTGGATGTGAATCCTATGCATGAATTAGCAGTAAGGTTTGACATTACTATTCCAACAATATTGGACCATGTGAAATAAATTAGCATGGTAAAGAAGCTGGATAGATGAGTTCCATGTGAATTAAACAAGTGTCAGAGAAGACACTCTTGAAGCATGCCTTTCTTTGCCATCACAACATAAAGACAAACCATTTCTACATTGTATAGTTATATGATGAAAAGTGGATTCCTTTATTTTTTATTATTTTTTATTTTTTGGCCGCTGATTGGAATTGAAACACTAGATTTCTTTTTTTTTTTTTTTTTGCAGTTTTTGGCTGGGGCTGGGTTTGAATCCACCACCTCCAGTATATGGGCCACTGAGCCACAAGCACTGCCCAAAAAGTGAATTCTTTTAGACAATCACAAGCATTTGGCATAATAGTTGGATAAAGATGAAGTGCCAAAACACAGTCCAAAACTGAATGTTTCTCAAAAAAAGCTAATGGTGTCTCTATGGTGGTTATTATTCACTATCCAACTTCATGAAACCTGGTCAATTGATTACAGCAGATTGTCTATTGCAACCAATTGAATGAAATAAATGATGAAGATGCTTGTGATTAAGAAGTCAAGACTGGGTTGGGCGCCTGTGGCTCAAGTGGCTAAGGCGCCAGCCATATACACCTAAGGTGGCGGGTTCAAATCCAGCCTGGGCCCGCCAAACAACAATGATGGCTGCAACTAAAGAATAGCCGGGTGTTGTGGCCGAAGCCTGTGGTCCCAGCTACTTGGGAGGCGGAGGCAGTAGCTTCGCTTGAGCCCAGGAATTGGGGGTTGCTGTGAGCTTCGATGCCATGGCACTCTACCCAGGGGGATAGCTTGAGGCTCTGTCTCAAAAAAAAAAAAAAAAAAAAAGAAGTCAAGACTGATAAATAGACATACGCTAATCCTCTTGAAAGACAATGTTATTGGACAAACAACATTGCTCAAATGACAGAACCTGGACTTGGAAACTTTCTGCCATCCACCATATTCACCAGACCTTGAACCACGTGACTATCACTTCTTCCAGGCTTTGGACCATTTCTTTTCTTTTTTTCAAATAAAACTGCAAAAAAATTTAATATTTAAATAAATGATATATAATCAAACATTTAAACATAAAATCTCTTTCAGAAACTGAGGGCTTTTAACAGAAAAAAGAATGAAATCATTTTTGATGAAAATGATCTAAGTATTCCATGCACAAATTTCATTCTCTGTCAAACAGCAAAACATGGTGAACCCAGGAATTCTCATACACCACAATATGATGAAAAAACAATACTTTCAGAAAATTATCTTCAGGTGAATAAACTCAAATTGTCAGGGTAAAAAATATACTGTACATCAACATACAAATAAAAAGCCTAAAAATAAAGCTGTGACACAGAGACCTACAACTGAAATGAATAAAATTTGAGAAAAGCTAAAAACATTCACTCTCTGTAATCAATACAAACAATTTTAGGAGCAGTGATTTTTACACTGAACTGTTATGAAAAACACCCCCAAATTCTAATTAACAGCATTTAGTGTAAAGGTGATTTCCTTGGCATATTAATTTTTTGGCTTACTTCCTTTTCTTTCTCAAATTCAGCTACCTGATTAAATACATTGAGTAAATTCTGAGGTAAAATTTTTTAAACTTTGCTTTCTGAATGCTCTTTGCTGTTTAGTCCATCTTCTGAAACCTCTGTTTTGATGTCCTCCCCATAATTGTCCTCTTTTTCATAATCTACTTGATTTGTATTTAATTGACACCTTTGTTCAGGTCTATTGAAATCACATGATCCAGAGTTAGTGTTTTTTTTTTTTTGTTATTTTTCAAATGACTTCCAAGTGCTATCTGAGTTGGCTGGCGAGGTGGAAGACCTCACAGAGCCCGGCTCCCACTTTCTAGAGTACTCTTTTCTTCCCTCTATATCCTTTTCAAATCTCCTATAACCATTAAGTTTTCACTTTATCCTCTCATTTCCTACAGAAGGAACTTGAGGAATTTCTTCTACTGGAAAAATGTCTGATTTATATGACTTTTCTGTTTTGCTACGGCACGCCTGGGTTTTGTAGCTATTATAAAAATCTCTCGGATCTTCAGACCTACCTCCAAGATCATCTGGTATTTCAAATGAAGATGAAGAGAGAGGGCATCTATCTTTCTCTTTCATCTGTGTCTTCGGATACGGTAACCTATCCTGCTTTTCCAGTAGTTTTTCCATTTCTTGTTTAAGAGCTTACGCAACTTTTCTGGGCTAGTTTCTATTTTCTTTGTTTTCTGCTTTTCTTCCTTTTCAGCTTTTCTCTTACTTCCAAAGATTTCTACATATATTTATGAAGTTTCAGCAATGTATCCTCTGCATCTTTAAAAGTCTCATCCAAAGCCAAAGCTTTTGTATAGTAACTTTCAGCATTTAAAAACATTTCTTGGCTTGGTGCCTGTGGCTCAATCGGCTAAGGCGCCAGCCATGTACACCTAAGGTGGCGGGTTCGAATCCCCAGCCCGGACCCGCCAAACAACAATGATGGCTGCAACCAAAGAATGGCCGGGCGTTGTGGCTGGCGCCTGTGGAGGCAGGAGACTCGCTTGAGCCCAGGAGTTGGAGGTTGCTGTGAGCTGTGATGCCATGGCACTCTACCGAGGGGGATAGCTTGAGGCTCTGTCTCAAAAAAATAAAAATAAAAAAAAATAAAAACAAAAACATTTCTTCTTCTTCTAACTGCCTTCCTCTTTCTACAAGTGTCTGGCAGAGGTATTTTCTTGCATTCCTGTGAGTTGGACAGTTTTCTAAAGCAAGCTCAAAGTCTTCTATTGCTTTGTTAAGATTTTCTTTTGCGGGTGGCACCTGTGGCTCAAAAGGGTAGGGCACTGGCCCCATATGCCAGAGGTGGTAGGTTCAAACTCAGCCCTAGCCAAAAATTAAATAAAATAAACCTATAAAAAAAAAAGACTTCCTTTTGTTGCATACAGTGCTCCACGAGCTACCAAAGCTTCCACGTTTTGTTTATCTATTTCCAGAGCTTTGTTGTATTCATTCATAGCATCCACATGGCATCCAACCTTAAAGTAACTAACTCCAATCTTCACACATTTTAAAGCCCAACATGCTGACTGTTTCTTTCTCAAAGCTGAAGCAAAATCATCTTCAGAGAAATTTTTGCTTAGCAGGCCTCTCATTAAAAATGGTGGATTAGATTTATCTATTCCTAGTTTTTCTAGAAGGAATTCAACTACTCCTGGATTAGCAAATCCCAAGGAACTCTGCATCATATTTTCACAGTATTCCAAAGAATTGCTATTCAGTTCAATACTTCTCCTGTAGTACAAAGGAAGTTCTTCAGCACTAATTACACCTAATTTAATACCAGACAGGTGTGGTGGGAGAAATGAGTTATATAGAGACACCACAAGCTTTTCATGGTATCTGTCAATATCGTTGATTCCAGTTTTTTTTTTTTTTTGAGACAGAGCCTCAAGCTGTCCCCTGGGTAGAGTGCTGTGACATCACAGCTCACAGCAACCTCCAACTCTTGGGCTCAAGCAAGTCCCCTGCCTCAGCCTCCCAAGTGGCTGGGACCACAGGCGCCCTCCAAAACGCCCGGCCATTTTTTTGGTTGCAGCCGTCATTGTTGTTTGGCGGGCCCCGGGCTGGATTCAAACCCTCCACCTTAGGTGCATGTGGCTGGCGCCTTAGCCACTTGAGCCACAGGCGCCGGGCCCTGATTCCAGTTTTTATCACAAACTGATCACTTTGAATGCTGTCACCAGTTTGGTAATATGATAAAGGATCTCTGTGATTACTACGAGAAGGCACATCTCTTAACGGACAAAGAGCAGTGATTTCTAAGTGGGATATATCTCTCATGATGCCACTTCCTAAGCAGATCAACACCATGAAAAAACCAAATTCCTGAATGGAATTAATTCTTCCAATTACTATATCACCACGCTCAATATCCCTAAAAAACTGCTCTGGACGATCCATACTAGGTAACTCCATGAACTGTTCTAAAGGTGGCATGACTGCCTAATGATCTTCGCTGTCTTCATTTATTTCAGAAGTTGCAGGTGCATCTGATTTTCAGGAAAACGCAAAAAGCAAATCTGCCTTTTTATAAATAAATTTTTGTATTTCTATATTGTCAACTCTCTTCTCTTTCCTGCCCTGTAACTACAGGTGGGGCGGCGGGCTTGGCTGCCGACCCTAGGAGGCTCCGCAAGTGTGGATTGTCCTGCTGTTTGCTCCAGAGTAGGGAGAGTAAAGATGAGCCGTGGCAATTCAGCGACTGCCACAGAAGGTTCTGGTCCATGACTAGAGACTGCTGGGCTTGAGAGCCAATGGGCCACTAGCCCCTGGTTTCGCAACCACTTCTAGAGCCGGGGGTTGGGAAGCCGAGGGGGCTGCCCAGAGGCTGCCGGAAGCACACAGTGCATCACTTACATGGTCCCCTCCTGGAAGTCTGAACCATTTCTTACGAGGAAAAATGACAATTCTTAAGCTGTGGAAAACACCTTTTGTGATTTTATTGCCACTTGCTCTTCACGCTTCTTCACTGCTGGCATAAACAAGCTACTCTTAAAATAGCAAAACCACGTCAATAGTTTAACTGTGCTGCTTTTTGTTTGAGATATAATAAACTAAACTTCTGATTTGAAATAGGTACAAAAAGTTGCAAATAAAATATACAATTGACATTTCATATTTGATGACCTAATACAAGGAACAATGGATTCTTAAAGAAAGAGGTGATTGGGCTCGGCGCCTGTGGCTCAATCGGCTAAGGCGCCAGCCACGTATACCTAAGGTGGCGGGTTCGAATCCCCAGCCCAGGCTGCCAAACAACAATGATGGCTGCAACCAAAGAATGGCCGGGTGTTGTGGCAGGCGCCTATGGTCCCAGCTACTTGGGAGGCGGAGGCAGAAGACTCGCTTGAGCCCAGGAGTTGGAGGTTGCTATGAGCTGTGATGCCATGGCACTCTACCCAGGGTGATAGCTTGAGGCTCCGTCTCAAAAAAAAAAAAAAAAGAAAGAGGTGATTACAGGCATGGAGGAGGGAAAATACAAGAAAAGGCAGAAGGGAAGGAAATGCTCAAAAAATAAAAGGATGAGATCATGAAAAAACTCTCAGTGGCCAATGCTGGAATAATGTAAGTGACAAAATAATGGCCAAAAGAATAAACCACTATAACCAAAAGAATAAAATATATATACATGATACCATGCTGTTATAAACATGTAATAAATATATATATATATAAATAAATACAACAGAGTCAAATCTTCCTTACAGGATAGAATACATATATATATATAAATACTCCCTCCAGGGTATAAAGCCTAAGTGTACCCCCTACTTCAGCTCTTGCCTTTGAGGGTAAGCTGGACTTAGTGACCCCCTTCTAAAGAACAGAGTTGAGAAAAACTGGCACATTATAGTATAAAATAATGGCAGATATTACCTTAACCAAGATACAAAGGTTTATACTATGAGGGACGTCATATGGATAGCATCTACCCCCTCCCCATATGATGTGTTACAATGAAAGACAATTTCTGCAGTATCTTTCCAAAAGCCTATAACCCCAGCCTAATCAGGAGAAACAAATAACGGAAATTAAAATTGAGGAACATCCTACAAATATCTCACCAGTACTTCCCCAAAACTATAAAGGTCATGAAATACAAGAAAACACTGAATGAGAAACCTCCATAGACCTGAGGAGATTGGAGTGGTAAAACAACTAAATGTAATGTGGTACTCTGGATCGGATCCTGAGCTAAAAGGAGACATTAAAGAAAAAAAAAATCAGTGAAATTTAGAGTTTAGCAAGATATTAAGAGAAAAACAGGTGAAATCCAAATAGTCTAGGGTTTAGATAATAATATACTAAAATGGATTTTTAAGTTTTGAAAATGTACCACAGTAATTAAAAATAATGTTAGAGGAAACTGAGTATAGTTAACTCACTGTACTATTTTTTTCAACTATGATAGGTATAACATCTCCCCCCTCTTCCTGGCACAGAAACTAAAATTCTTAGAGTACACAGATAATAAGGTGAGAGGAGCATCTTTTGTTATTCAAAATAAGCCCCTCTCAACCATATCTGAGTTTGTACTAGTAATAGGCTAAAAATAATAATAATAATCACGAGTAACCTCATGATGAAAGCTGATTGCCAAGGGAACTAACTATGCGATTAGATAAACTTTCAGCCCTACCCTTCCAACCTTTTGGGAAGGGAGAAAGGCTGGAGATTGATGTCAATCATCAATGGCTAGCAATTCAATCAATCATGCCTTTGTAATGGAACCTTCATGAAAACCATAAACAAAGGGGTTCAGAAAGTTTCCAGGTTAGGCCGGGTGCAGTGGCTCACGCCTGTAATCCTAGCACTCTGGGAGGTCAAGGTGGGTAGACAGCTTGAGCTCACGAGTTTGAGACCAGCCTGAGCAAAAGCGAGACCCCTGTCTCTACTAAGAAGAGAAAAACTGAAGCAAGAGGATCACTTAAGTCCAAGAGTTGGAGGTTGCTGTGAGCTAGGGTGCTAGGGCACTCTACCTAGGACAACAGCTTGAGGCACTGTCAAGAAAAGAAAGATAAGAAAAGAAAAGAAAGGAAAAGAAAAGAGAGGAGGGGAGGGGAGGGGAAGGGAGGGGAGGGGAGGAGAGGAAAAGAAAAGAAAAGAAAGGAAAAGAAAAGAAAAAGTTCCAGGTTGGATACATTCACATGCCAGGAGGGAGGAGGATGTGTCCAAAAGTCCATGGTAATCTCCAATTTGTAGCCAAGTTGGTCAGAAGTACTGGAGACCTGGGGCTTACAATTGGTGTCTAAAGCAGGAAAGTGAGCAGTCTCTTGGGATACAGCCCTTAACCTGTGGGGTCTGAAACTAACTCCAGATAAACAATGTCAGAATTAAATTAATTGTAGGACATATCAGTTGGTGTCTGCAGAGAATGAAATAAATTCTTGGCGTAGAAAACCCATACATTTGGTATCAGAACAGAGTTTTTCTTTTATCTACTTTTCTAAATCTTAAATTATTCCAAAATTTAAAAGTTTATTTTTAAAAAGTACAAGGAATTTCCACGTACATTTCACTCAGATTCCCCAACTTTAACATTTTACCACATTACTTCATCATTCTTTTTTTGCTCCCTTTCTAGATTTTTTTTTCTGAATTTGCTAATAAGCTATAGTCATCATTCCCTTTTACTCCTAAATATTTCTATTTCCATTGTATTGATATACTACATTTTGTTTATCCATTTGTCCATTGATGGACATTTAGGCTGTTTCCACATTTTGGGTATTATGAATATTGCTATGAACATTTATGTAAAGGTGTTAGTGTGTTTTTAATTCTCTTGGGCATATACCTAGGAATGAAATTGCTGAATCATATGGTAACTATGTTTAACTCCCATTGTGTTTTCCCAAGCAGCCATGCCATTTTACATTTCTACCAGCAATGTATGAGATTTCCAAATTTCTACATCCCCATCAGCATTTGTTATTGTCTATGTTTTTGATTATAGCTATACTAGTGTGTGTGAAAAAATCCTTCCTTGTAGTGATTTTTGGTTGGTTTTTTTTTTTTTTTTTTGAGACAGAGTCTTATTTAGTCACTCTCAGTAGAGTGTCATGGCATCTTAGCTTGCAGCAACCTCAAACTCTTAGGTTTAAGCGATCCTCTTGCCTCAGCCTCCCAAGAGGCTGTGACTACAGGTGCCCGCCATGATGCCCAGCTATTTTATTTTATTTATTTATTTTTTGAGACGGAGTCTCAAGCTATCCCCCTGGGTAGAGCCATGGCATCACAGCTCATAGCAACCTCCAACTCTTGGGCTCAAGCGAGTCTCCTGCCTCAGCCTCCCAAGTTGCTGGGACTACAGGCACCCGCCACAACGCCAGGCCATTTTTTGGTTGCAGCCATCATTGTTGTTTGGTGGGCCCGGGCTGGGGATTTGAACCCGCCACCTTAGGTGTATGTGGCTGGTGCCTTAGCCGCTTGAGTCACAGAGCTATTTTAGAAATGGGGTCTTGCTCTTGCTAGTCTTGAACTTATGAGCTCAGGCAATCCACCCACCTCAGCCTCCCAAGTGCTGGGATTATAGGCATGAGCTACTGCACCCAGCTTCCTTGTAACTTCCTACTGACTGATAATACTAAGTATCTTTTCATGTACCTAATAGAAATTTTCATATCTTCTTTTGAAAAATGCCTATTTAAATGCTTTCCCTATTTTAAAATTAGATTATTTGTCTTTTTATTTTAGAGACAGCGTCTCACTATGTCATCCTCCCTAGAGTGCTGTGGCGTCACAGCTCAGAGCAACCTCAAACTCTTGGGCATAAGCAATTCTCCTGCCTACAGGCACCATCCACAATAGCCCAGCTATTTTTTTTGTTGTAGTTGTCATTGTTGTTTAGCTGGCCAGGGCTGGGTTCGAACCTGCCAGCCTCAGTGCATATGGCTGGCACCATAACCAATGTGCTATGGGCACCAAGCCTGTCTTCTTATTTTTGAATTGTAAAAAAGTTATTATTCAGGGTTACAAGTCCCTTGTCAGATATAGAATTTACAACCTTTTTTTCATATTCTGTGGGTTGTTTCTTCACTTTCTTGATGGTATCCTTTTAAGCACAATGGGTTTTTTTGCGAGTGTGTTGTTGCTGTTTTTAATGAGGTCCAATTTACCTACCTTTCTTTGGTTGTTTATGCTTGATGGTGTCATATCTTAAAAAGTCACTGGTGAGTCCACGGTCAAGAAGATTTACATGTTTTTTTCCTAAGAGTTTGACAGGTTTAATACTTACATTTAGCTATCTTATCTTTTTTTTTTTTTTAAAAGAAATTTATTTATTTTTTGCAGTTTTTGGCCAGGGCTGGGCTTGAACCCACCACCTCCTGCATATGGGGCCAGCGCCCTACCCCTTTGAGCCATAGGCGCCGCCCGCTATCTTATCTTTTAAATTAATTTTTGTGCATACTGTGAGGTAAGAAATCCAACTTTACTCTCTTCATGTCTATTTCCATTTGTCCCTGTATCATTTGTTGAAGAGGCTTTTTGTTCCTCCATTGAACTGTCTTGGTACTCTTGTTGAAAATCAATTGGCTGTAAGTATAAGTGTTTATTTCTGGACTCTCAGTTCTATTCGTTGATCTATTTGTCTATTTTTATGCTTTGTTTTCCTTTTTTTGCAGTTTTGGCCGGGGCCAGTGCCCTACTCCTTGAGTGACAGGAGCTGCCCACTTATTTTCCTTTTTTTGAAGGGGATTTTATACACATTTTCATTAAGTAAAACTCATTTTTTGTTTGATCATCATTCTCTTTGTTCTTTTTTTTTTTTTAGAGACACAGAGTCTCACTATGTTGCATTTGGTAGAGTGCTGTGGCACCACAGTTCACTCATCACTTTTGAGCTTAAGTGATTCTCTTGCCTCAGCCTCCCAAGTAGCTGGGACTACAGGCACCTGCCACAATGCCTGGTTATTTTTTGGTTGTTATTGTCATTGCTGTTTGGCAGGCCCGGGCTGGGTTAGAACCCGCCAGCTTTGGTGTATGTGGCTGGTGCCCTAGCCACTGAGCTATTGGTGCCGAGCCTCTTTATTCTTTTAAATTTAGTTTTATATTTAAAAAATTGGGAGGGTCCAAGAGGGCCCATACAGCGTTGTTCTGGATTCCCACTGTAACTTAAAGGGAAATTTTCACAATGTCTGGAGCCCTTGATGTCCTACAGATGAAGGAGGATGATGTCCTCAAATTCCTTGCAGCAGGAACCCACTAAGGTGGCACCAACCTGGGCTTCCAAATCGAACAGTACATCTACGAAAGGAAAAGCATGGCATCTACATCATAAATCTGAAGAGGACCTGGGAAAAACTTCTTCTGGCAGCTTGGACCATTGTTGCCATTGAAAACCCTGCTGATGTCAGTGTCACATCCTCCAGGAATATTGGCCAGTGAGCTGTGCTGAAGTTTGCTGATTCCACTGGAGCCACTCCTATTGCGGTCTGCTTCACTCCTGGAACATTCACTAACCAGATCCAGGCAGCCTTCCGTGAACTTCATCTTCTAGTGGTTACTGATCCCAGGGCTGACCACCAACCTCTCAAAGAGGCATCTTATGTTAACCTGCTACCATTGCTCTATGTAACACAGATTCTCCTCTTGTTATGTGGACATCACCATCCCATGCAACAACAAGGGAGCTCACTCAGTAGGTTTGATGTGGATGCTGGCCTGGGGAAGTTCTCCACATGTGTGGCGCCATCTCCCATGAACATCCGTGGGAGGTCATGCCAGATGTCTATTTCTACAGAGATCCTGAAGAGATTGAAAAGGAAGAGCAGGCTGCTGCTGAGAAAGCTGTGACCAAGGAGGAATTTCAGGGTGAACGGATTGCTCCAGCTCCTGAGTTTACTGCTATGCAACCAGAGGTTGCAGACTGGCCAGAAGGCGCGCAGGTGCCCTCTGTGCCTATTCAGCAGTTCCCCACTGAAGACTGGAGTGCCCAGCCTGCCACTGAAGACTGGTCTGCAGCTCCCACTGCTCAGGTCACTGAATAGGTAGGAACAACCCCTGAGTCGTCTTAAGCTGTTCTTCCACTAGCTCTCTAACAAGATGGAAATAAAGTTGGAGGAAAATAAACATCAGTCAAAAAAAAAATTGGTTTTATGTAAAGTTTAATACATAGTAATTTATAAGCAGAACTAGATGTTTGCAAGTTTGCAAGATTTCTAGTTCAAGAATTCCATCTTCTTTAAGTATAATAAAGTATGGTTTCTTTATTAGCTGAATTTGGGAAGGCAAGGTGGTATAAAGAGATTCATCCTTTAATTTTTAAAATATTTTTCTGTTTTGCAGGATCCTAAAATTTCTCCACTTAATTTTTTTCTTAACAGTTCAATTTCCAAAAGGCCATTATCCCTTCCTTTTTTTTTTTTTTTTTTCCCAGTTTTTGGCCAGGGCCGGGTTCGAATGTCCCTTTTTAAATCTCTCTTGTCCCTGAGATGCCTTTCCAAAACTAATTCCTTAAGTCTTACTTGTAAGTCTCTTCCAGGTAATCTGTTCTGATCTACCAATACCTCTCAGGAAGACTTTCTAGAAGTGATTTTATTTATATATTATTATTATTTGGTTGCAGCTGTCATTGTTATTTAGCAGGCCTGGGCTGGGCTTGAACCCACCCGCCTTGGTGTATGTGGCTGGCACCCTACTCACTGAGCTACAGGCACCAAGCCCCCCATGTTGTGGTTTTCTTTCTGTTTTTTTTTTTTAAGAGACAGAGTCTCACTTTGTCACTCTTGGTAGAGTGCAGTGGCATCACCGCTCACAGCAACTCCTGGGCTTAGGCAATTCTCTTGCCTCAGCCGCTAGAGTAGCTGGGACTACAGGCACCCGCCACAACGCCCAGCTGTTTTTTTTTTGTTGTTGTTGTTGCAGTTCAGCAGGGCCGGGTTTGAACCTGCCACCCTTGGTATATGGGGCCAGTGTCCTACTCACTGAGCCACAGGCACCGCCTATAAGTGATTTTTAGATTAATCTTGTTGCTAGCTCCTGTCTAGTTTTTCCCTTACTATCCTTACTTTCCACCAAGGCTTACTTTACAAGGGCATCAATAATTGCTGGCTATGATTTTGTTACTAATTTTTTTTTTTAGAGAGAGTCTCACTTTGTTGCCCTTGGTAGAGTGCCAAGACATCACAGCTTACAGCAACCTCCAGCTCTTGGGCTTAGGTGATTCTCTTGCCTCAGCCTCCTGAGTAGCTGGGACTACAGGCACCCACCACAACACCTGGCTATTACTTTGTTGCAGTTTGGCCAGGGCTGGGTTCAAACCCACCACCCTCAGTACATGGAGCTGGTGCCCTACTCACTAAGCAACAGGCGCTGCCCTATTATTAATATTTTAATAATATTATTTTCTAGGTTTAGATAATCTAAAGTTAAAACATTCTTTGTGTTCTGGTTATGTTAACATATGGTTATATATAGTTTTATTTTTTTCTTCATTGTTTTTCAGTGGTTGTGTGGGGGATATTCAGATTAATGAATTTGCTATTTCTTTAGCAATCTTTTAATATTCTTATAATTTTTTTTTCTGGATGGAGAATTGTTATGTTTTTAATGATCTAGGATATGCCTACTTAAGTACTGCAATGGTAATACTGGTTAAGAATACTGAAACTAATCTTCATTGACTCACTGGTTAAAATAGCATGAGAAACTATATTTTTGCCATATATAACATGCATATTTTTGCCCAAATTCTTGAGGAAAATCTCTGAGCTAGGGTCTGGGAGACCTGGGTTCTGAGACGAAGTTCTACTATTGGCCTGCTGTTATGAACTTGGACCTCAGTCCCATGAAGTTTCTGTCTACAAGCATAAATGATAGCAAAGCTGGGGGGGTACCTGAATTCACAGATTGTAATTTCAAACCTATATATAACTTGTCTAAATCCCCAAAGTGTTGAGTTGGTATAATTTCCCAAACTTGCCACAAGGAAGAACTATATCTGATGCTTAGGGGGTTTTTTGGTTTGTTTTCTTTTTAAAAATTTTAGATAAATATGGGGGTACACATGATTCGGTTACATTATTTGCATCTGTAAGGTAAAGTCTGAGTTATAGTTGTTTCCTTTACTTAGGAAGTATGCCATACACCTGTGCATTGTTCTCTTTGGATTGGTACTTGGTAGGACCCTTGTTAATGGAATGGGTACCCAGGTCTTTCTCCAAGAGAGTTGATTCAGTGTATTTGGGTGTGCTTCAGGAGTTTCATTTTAAACAGGGTGATTTGTAGGATTTACAACTTTGAGAAAGGCTAATATAATTCATTCTGACATTATAGAGTGCCGAGGTCTGATGTCTTAAAGAGGTCATAGTCTAATCACTAAACAGAAATGTAAATGCAGAGCACTTCACGGGAGTCTATCAGGGAAGGATTCCTACTCAGTACAGTGTCCTGGGGCCTCAGAACAGGGGACCATCTGTGTGAGAGAGGAGGCAGCCGGGAAAGGGCAGGGGTCTACCATTAGGAGGCTGGGGGCAGGCAGGGCTGACATTGGCCCCTCATACCAGCTTCCTGGGAAATAAGCCTGCTGAGATTCTCAGCAGAGCAGTTGTAGCCATTTTCCCACTGAAGGACATGGGTGGGAATAAGAAATGAGACAAAGTGGGGACAAAGGTGGGGTAGGGAGGGGACAGTTGGGCGAGGTCTGTGCTTGGATCATCTGAACCTCTCTCATCTGCTGCTCAGGCTTGCTCCCAGTTTCTCTGCAGTGGCCAGCTCTGCATCTCATGCCTCTCAAAAGAGGAGGTGCCACTGCACGGCCACTTACTCCCTCCTTTAAAAATTGAAACAGGGGGCTAAGGCGCCAGCCACATATACCTAAGGTGGCAGGTTCAAATCCCTAGCCTGGGCCCACCAAACAACAATGATGGCTGCAACCAAAAAAAAATGGCCGGGCGTTGTGGCGGGCGCTTGTGGTCCCAGCTACTTGGGAGGCGGAGGCAGGAGACTCGCTTGAGCCCAGGAGTTGGAGGTTGCTATGAGCTGTGATGCCATGGCACTCTACCCAAGGGGATAGCTTGAGGCTCTGTCTCAAAAAAAAAAATTAACCATCACTATCACTAAAACAAACAAACAGTAGCTACTACAAATAAAAACAACAACATGCCCTGGGGGAGGAGAGAATTTGATTTGCAAAATTGTCGCATTGTACTTCTTAAAATGTCTAGTTTTTAGCAAAACATTATGCAGAAAAACCAAAAAGTACGGTCCATAAACATGGTAAGAAAAAATAGACATGATTTGGTGTTGATAGTGTGTGGGAGGAGAGTGTAGGATTGAAGGGAAATGTGTCCTTTCCCCTGAGAGTTTCCCGAAAGATCGACTCACAATTAAGGCAGATTTATAAGAGAAAGGTTTATTCATGTGCATGGGGAGAAATCAGAGTGATTACCCAATATCCCAGTGAAGTTCAAATATTTTTTATAACATCTTTTAGAGGAGAAGGGTAAAATGAGGGGTATAAACAAAAAATGGTTGCTATGGAGGATAAATATGTGGGGACACAGACTGACCTGTAAATTAACCTGAGAAACAGGTATTATTTATTTAATTTTTATTTATTTATTTATTGTTGAGACAGAGTCTCACTCTGTCACCCTTGATAGACTGCCATGGAGTCATAGCTCACAGCTACCTCAAACTCTTGGGCTCAAGTGATCCTCTTGCCTCAGCCTCCTGAGTAGTTGGGACTATAGGCACCCGCAATAACACCCACCTATTTTTAAAGATGGGGTCTCGCTGTTGCCCAGGTTGGTCTCCAACTCCTGAGTTTAAGCAATCCACCTGCCTCAGACTCCCAAAGTGCTAGGATTACAGGCGTGAGGCACCGCACCAGCCTAGGTATTATGTTTTAAGTGTTTTGGGCAATGACTGATCTTATTCTTCTTTTTTTCCAGTGACTTCTGAACTCTTTATTGGTATAAGGACATGCTGCTCTACTGCCTCAGAACTTTGGTGTCGTTGGTCCCAGACACCACTTTGCCGTCCACTATCCTGCCTGTGGTAGTCTTTTGGATGGTTTGCATGGAGTTGCTGCTGTCCAGGGCATTGCCAAGGTTGAAGTCCTCCCCGTCTTCCAGCAGGTGGCGGTAGGTGACGATCTCAGCCTCTAGCTTGACCTTGATGTTCAGTAGTGCCTCATACTCCTGGGCCTGGCGCTGCCCCTCTGCCCGGGTCTGTGCCAGGTCTGACTCCAAATGCAGCAGGACCCCATTAAGTTGCTCCATCTGCATGGCGTAGCGGGCCTCCACCTCCCTCAGGCTGTCCTCCAACCTGGACTGCTGATTTCTCATGGAGTCCAGTTCGATCTCCAAGGACTGGACTGTACATGTCAGCTCTGTGAGCATTGTCTTAGCAGCTCCGACTTCAGCAAACTGTGAGGTGACCACTGAGGTGCTCTCCTCAATCTGCTGGGACCAGGTCTTGGCCAGCTCTTCTTGGTCCTTCTGGGCCAGCTCGTCATACTGGGCCCTCAGTCTGCCATGATCCTGCTCAGGTCCTGGGATGTGGGAGCATCTACCTCCACAGTCAACCCAGAGCTGGCAACCTGGGCTTGTAG
>CAUYQV010130068.1:0-19912 GCA_963574575.1 Galagoides demidoff
TTATTTCACTTCCAAGAAACACAGTCAATAGCATCCTCTCTGATTCACCCAGGCAAGTTTCAACTTACTCAGCTTATCAGTGTTGCTGGGAGGGTTTCATTTGTTTAGGTTTCTTGAGTTTTGTATATCTCAAAACTTTCATAATGACCCAAGTATTTAGTGGGTAGAAGACAAAAATGCTGCTAACCTACAACTCACAGGATAGTTAACTTCCACAATCAAAAGTATCCAGTCTAAATACCAATAGTTCCAAGGTTTTGAACGTTTGTTGCAGAAAAGCAGCCAGTAAACCCTGTCTCATTGCTGGCTTTGGACACAAAATTGTATTGGAACACCGTCATGCCCATTTGTTTATGTATTGTTAATGGCTACTTTTGTGTTACAACAGCAAAGTTGAGTAGTTGTGACGAAGACTGCATAGTCCACAAAACCTAAAATAATGACTATCTTATTTTTCATAGGAACTTTGCTGACCTCTGCTCTAAAGGATAGGCCATTATGGAATAGGGATGAAAGGACATCACTTCCCTGCTGGCCAGGTTGTGCACCATGCAAGAGAAGGGAGAACAATTCACACAGACTCTGAAGTAAATGGAATTATGCAATCCAGTGGCCCTGCGCAGCATGGGAGGATAAAAGAGAGACATATGAAGATAGGTGAGATCTACTAGAAAGTTCCCTGGAGTGGGTGCTGAGAGAGGTGTACACTCATGCACTGGTGGTGGGACTGCAAACTAACACAGCCTTTGTGGAAAGAAGTATGGAGAATTCTCAAAGAACTAAAATATACCTCCCACTTGATCCCACAATCCCATTACTAGGTATCTTCCTAGAAGAAAATAACAAGTCATTTTACCATAAGGGCATTTGCACTCAAACATTTACAGCAGTTCAATTTCCAATTGCAAAGATGTGGAGATAACCGAAGTGCCCACCAACCCATGAGTGGATTGTATACCCTGGGTTACAGGTATACTGGGGTCTATGTACACCATGGAATAGTATTCAGCCATTAAAAGATAGAGACTTCTCATTATTTGTTTTTACCTGAATGTATTTGGAGAACATTCTCCTAAGTAAAGTATCTCAAGAGTGGAAAAGCAAGCATCCCATGTACATAGTACTAAGCAGAAACCAGTAGATCAACAACTATAGACCCACATGAGAGAAAAACACAATTAAATCCAAGAAGCAGAGAGTGAGAGAGTGTGGAGGGAGGTTTAGTAAGTCCCACCTAAGGGGTACAATATAGGGGTATATGGCACCCTTCCTGAGTGAAGGATTCAACTACAAGTCAGTCTTTGGACTTTACCTACAAATGCAAATAACATAACCTAATTGTAGATACCCTCATATTAATTGGAAATTTTAAAAAATAAAAAGGAAGGAAGAAAGAAAGAGAGGGAGGGAGGGGAAAGGGCAGGCAGGAGGTTCTACAGTTTCACATGCAGTTATTAAATATACCAACCCTAAGCCTTCAGTATCTACTGAAGGCTCATCGTGGTAGAGTATTAGTGCCTTCATAATGGACAGCCTCTGACTTCACAATGAGACACTGTACTAGGCCTACCAAGAGGAAAACGACAACTTGTAAATCAATCACAATAGCTGTCATTTACTGAACGTCATCGTCACTGGAGTGGCAGTACAAAAGTAAGTCCTTAAAATTTACACTGGGCTTAAGCAAACATAGGGAGTGACATTTTCTCTTTGCATGATGTGACCATGGAGATCAGTATAAGCTCGGGTTCATATACCTACTTCTTCCTTCACATCTTCAGAATTTGAACCTCCGTCCACCTCTTCATCGCTTTCATCTTCAAAATCCCCTGGAGGAGAGAAAGAGGCAAAAAAAGGTGAGACTTTCCCTTTGCCAGGGATTTAGACTCCCACCGCACAGATCAGCTCTTCTTCCCCTCACCAACAAGGGACGTGTTATTACAGATCTGCTATCCCATCATATGCTAGTGCCCCCTGGTGCCTGTGAAAGGGGTGTGGACAGGGTGTGGACGCACAGCAGCACCAGGTCATGACATCCCACCAGCTGTCCCTCACCAAACACAAAGGAAATACAGAATAAAATAGCACACACATGCCAGTCTGTATTCTCTCACTCAAGTTAGAGCTGTTTATGCAACTGACATGGCTAAAGTTTAGAGTTCACATACAACAAAAAAACTTGCTATAACTTAGATATCACCTTACTTGAGTCCCCAGTGTTTAGATTGGAACAAAAGTCCACAGAAAGCATCCTGTGCCATTGTGGCAAAATCCTACTTACAGGAAATCTGTTCCATGGTAGGAAGACAGGGGTGAAAACCACTAGAATTATTTGATAGCAAGATCTTCCTGGAGATTAAATAATCATACTTTTCAAATACGACTAGCCGGGGTTGTAAAGAGCAAGAGTTTTATTTCAGCTTCATCCTCCAGGCAAATTAATTTCACAACCATTAAGTTCAGTGGAGAGACTAGCGTGTGAGATTGTGAATAAAACTTTTTGTTTTAATTGGCTGAGATAACTTTACAGGTATTTGATAGCTACCAGTCAAATGGCAACAGCTTATAATTAAGAACAAAATAAGAGAACTTGGTGTTTGTTCACCCTGTTTCTGAAAATGCTGCTTTTTCATATACATCTGCAATTAGCTTTTTAGACGATCATGGTTGATCTGTAAAACAACTAATTCTATTTTCATTCACATTCCTTGCAGATAGTGTCAAAATACGACACTCATCTTGAAGGTCACAGTCACCCACTTATCTCACCTTCAGTTAGAGCACATGGAGGTTCAGAGGTGATGATCCCAGGGACCAGGAAGGCATAAGCACTACTGCCCGTGACCAAAGGAAGTGGACTTTTAGGGTAGCATCGCCTCAGGATCTGAAGCGCTTCGGAGATGATGGGTTCCATGCTCTTGTCCTCCAGGCAGCTCTGAGTAAAGGGAAGATTGTACCAGACACTGACAACTAGGTACAGTATTTCAAGTGATGAATTATACTCGGCCCACGTGGACAGATAGTAAGCAGCCTTAATGTACCATGTCGAATCTGAACATTCTAATGTGGAATATTGCCTAATGTTGGACCTGCATTTTTATTTCATTTGCATAGTTCCTATGTTATTGGAAGAAATTTAGTCCAAATACAGACTTAAAATTCTTGTAAGGGATGCTGCCCATTGTCCAGGACAGCTGAGGGGAGAGGAGGTAAGCATCCTCTTTGGCATCTGGGTGCCACTGTGAATGACTGCCTAAGTTAGGGAATGAGTCTCTGAATTGATGGGAGTCTTGCTTTCCTCTTTCAGCTGTCTTCTGAAGAGAAAAACATAAAAGAAAAAGATAAAATATGAAATCAGAAGAAAAGACTAAGTGAATCCCAAGTTCTTAAATTAAATAACATGACTCTTCTCAAAGCCCAGAGTGTTGATCTCTCTTGGTACCTTCCCCAAGCAAAGAAAAACTGGGTTTGCAAATGTAACATTTTGATACTGATGGAACATGACAATACCTTGTTTTTCAGACACTGTGAAAAATGTAAGAACAAGTTCACTAAATTGAGAAAGAGAGAGAGTTCGGTATAGTTCAGTATCTCTTTGGCAAAAACACAACCATTTTCTTCAGTTCTTAGTAAATGTTTTGTCGACTGACTTGGTACAAAAAGTTGACTAGTGCAAGCCTCCAGTTTGAAATTCTTTCAGGGTACAGTGAACTCTGAGGCCACCAAGGCATAGAGGTTAACATGGTAGCTGTTCAGTACCCACCACAGTGTGGTGGTTTCAAGATCTGTAATGCTGCCCCAGTGTAGAATCTCCAGGCCCACACTATGGGTAGCTCCACATAAAACAACATGGAGTGAAAAAAATAATAATAAAAATTTAGCCATGAATTCAAGCTACTCAAATGACTTCACAGTGTAAGTAAGCCTACTTTCAAAACAGAAAATGCTGTAATACTCTCCTGTTCTGTGCATTCAAATGGTACCAAGAAGGTGTCCCTCAATCAACAGCCTCCTTATTAAAAACATTTGTTCTGGGCAGTGCCTATGGCTCAAAGGAGTAGGGTGCTGGCCCCATATGCCAGAGGTGGCAGGTTCAAACCCAGCCCCAGCCAAAAACTGCAAAAAAAAAAATTTTTGTTCTGTAAAATTTGGATTCAGTCAAAAGACCACACTCAAGGATCCAGAAGGCCACAGGTTTCCCAACCCCTGTTGAAGCTATTGCATTCCTTGGCCCAGTCAAATGGCTTCAAGCATTTAGTGAAAAACATTAGTACTGATGGGAGGAGCAGAGAAAACAGAGCATGGAAGTAGAGAAACAGTGAGGTAGATGGCTGATGAAGGATAATGTTCTGAGCACCAATCTGGGGGTGCTCAGGATAGATAAGTCCAGGCTAGGGAATTTGGTCCAAAACACCACCATTTTGGAGGCCAGGTATGTCTGTGATTGTCTTTGATGATAAAAGAGATGATCACACTTTTCACTTTAGTGGGATGATACAGGTGAAAACTGTGTGAGTAGAAGGATGGAGCTAAGTCTTTGTGTCCAGAAAGGTTGAGCCACACACCATGAGCTGAATTTGGAGGGGAGGAGGGGGTGTTAAAACCAAGGCATGCAGGATAATGCTACATATGGTGTCTGCTACACTCTGAAGGAAAATTGTATTAATTTAAAGATGATCTCTGGTTCTAAGATAACGAAAAGTCTGAGATCCATTTGTCAACATTTCCCTCATGCTAATAGATCCCAGCAAGGCTGGGACTAAAGTGAGGTAATGAGGTGCCCAGGAGGCAAGATTAAGGAGACACTTGCTCTCAGTCTCCTACAAGTACAGGGTTGGCATTGGTGCTGTGTATCATAAAATGACACAACTCCAAGAAATAGGATCCTTCCGGACAAATATCTCAGAATTGGGGATGAAGGTGAGCTCCCTTTCCCCAGCATTCCCAGAAACACACCTGCTACTTGGAAGGGATGATGACGTAGGAGGTTACTTAAAACATGTGATGCTTTGTCACAGGTAACATCTTTGAATTGGCTTTGGAATAATACTTACCTCACTTCCATGATACGCAGGCAAGGTAGAGTGATAGGAACTGCTCAGGGCCTGGGGCCGACTACCTGAATTCAAATCCTGGGCTGACAATCCCTCCCTGCATAACCCTGGCGAGCTGGGGCCCAGTTTCATCATCTTCTAAGTGGAGATACTGACAGAACCCCTCTCATAAGATTGTGTGTGAACTGAATGCATTAAAGTAAGCAAAGCAGGTAATAGTAAGCACTCGGTGGTAGCTAGTGGGATGTCAGAGACATCATTAAGTTCATAGATCTCTTCAGGAGTCACTGCTACTCAGGAAGGAACCCCAGGAACCACCCTCATGATAACAAAGGGAAACATTTTCATGGAAAAGGATCCCAACTAAGAGTCTGAAGGTCCAGCTCTGCTTCTAACCAGCCTTATTCCTCTTCCCTCCCTGCCCCTTCCTCCTCTTCCTCCTCCTCATCCTCTTCCTCTCCCTCTTCCTCTTCTGCAGCACAATTTGCAAAGTAATGACTGAAATAACATCCCCAAATCCAAGGTTCCTGGGGCATCCATCCAGGGACTCCCACACCTTCTCTAGAAGGAGCGAGGGCAGGGGTGACAGGCAGGGTAAACCGCAGCACAGCTGCTAGGGCATCTGTGCCACAGGGTCCAGCCCGGGTCTGGGAGGCTACTCAACACTGGCTATGATTCTGCCAGGGAAGGGTAACGGGCCATTCAATTTCTAAGCCAGGGCAGCGTATCTTTCACCCAAATGGATCATTTTCCAAAAACACGAGAATGTCAATTGTCAGACTTTGCATGAAAACTTAACACCATCTATGGGAGAGCACACTATTTCACAGACTGAAGGCAGAAAGTGGGGTGGTGGTTGGAGTGAGGAATCCAACCCCATGAAGTCATCCTCCACGCATTCCGCACACTCTTGGGAATAGCCTTCGTGTCTCATGGCCTATTTACTGAGAATTGTCCCACAGACCCCCCCTCTCCTGAGCTTCTTTTTCATATAATCCCAATAGAGATTAGAAGGGGGGCAGGAGAAACGTTGCTACAAAGTGCAGCTTCTGCCTCCATTCACATTCTGCTTCCATTCCCAGCAGTAATTGGAGGCTCAGAGCTTTGAGTTAAGCTGCTTCATTGGGCACTGGAGGTCTCCACTGACCGCCGGGGAAACTTCCTCTCAGACCGTGCACACAGGCTTGCACCTGCTCACAGCCCTGGACTTCACTTGGTATCTTCTCCACCAGCTTCCTGTTGCAGTCATGTACCCCTGTGATCTCCATCTTCATCATTAATTGTTCTTTCAATTGATTTTTAGCACAGAACAGAGAAATGGCCAGTAATGCAGGGGGGCAGAGGAACTGGGAGAAGCACCCGGGTAGAAATGGAGGTCTGTTAGGTATCAGCAATGCAAGAGAGAATTTCACAAGGACTGCGAGAGATTTAGGGGGCTGCAAGTTGACAAAGCAAGGGGAAGTCTGGAAAAATTCAAAGCACTGCTTCATCCCAAGAAATAGAATGTAAAATACAGCTATTTCATGACTGAGAAGCTTTGAAAGCTATAATGATAGCAACCCAGAGGTGATAGCAGATAGAAAATTAGATACTGGTTTTCAGCACAGTATTTTGGTATTGTTTAGGGGAAAAAAAGCCATTTCCTAATGAGAAAAGTCTGTATCTGTGGATACCATGGTTAGAAAACAACACTTTCATTGGCGGCTTCATTACCTCGGATGTATTTAGGTAGAGAAAACTTGCAGGGTATCCAGAAGCAGCAATGAGACGGATAAAGGGAGTGTGGGACTAACGAACAGAAAGATAACAGAATACAGTGCGCATGGATCACAGCTGCCTCGGCCCCAGCAGAATGTGGGTGAGCAGATGATGGATATTGGGAATACTCGTATCACCAGTAGAGAGGCCACATGTATCCTCAAACTGGGGTTTAAATTAGCCTCAAGCAAGTGAAATGAAGGAATGTGTTATTTGGATTGAAATCCAGGAAACCCTAGACCACATATCCCACCTGGGTGCAGGTAAGTAGCAATCCTTGGAGGTGTTATCCATTTTGCCCGAGATGTTCTTGCCGTTAAACTTTGCAAGGCCAGTGTCTCCAATAATTCAGGTCTCAGCCCAGGTATCTTTTTTGACTAGGAAGGACTCAACCTCTCTAAGAAAATCCCTTCTCCCTCCACCTATGGGAGCCACTATAGACCTAGGCACCGACTTTACTGATTTCACAGAGCAGGACGGAATTGTTTTCCTCACTAGATTCTTTGCTTACTCAGTGTCTGACTCTCCTGCTAGTATATTTGTCCACAAGATCAATATGTCTTGTCTTTCATATTCACAACTATGTCCCCAGGGCTAATTATTCCAATAACTGCTTATACGCAAAAAGAAGTGATGGCAAGCACTCTTCTAAGCACGTGATATTTCTACATTAACTTATTTTGTCTATCCGACAACCTGGATATTGTAGTTCCCACTTTTGGGGTGGGGGGACAGAAATTTGAAGCCCAGAGAAGTTGGGTAAGTTCTCCAAAGTTTCACAGCTGTCTATGCTCAAGCTGAGATTTGAACACAAGTACTCTCACAGGCGTCAACACTTCTTTTGTTTGTTAATTTCAGGGTCTCACTCTGTCATCCAGTCTGGAATGCAGGGGCATCATCATAGTTCACTATAACCTCAAACTCCTGGGCTCAAATGATCCTCCTGCCTCAGCCTCCCAAACTGTGAGCCACCACACCAAACCAAATCGACACTCTTAGCTGCTACATCATGCCATTTCTTTGATAGTGTGGACTCAAAAAATATATATTGCACAAATGAATGAATCGATGCATGCATGAGTGAATGAGAAATTGGATCCAGAACATCTGCCCATCATGAGCAGCAAGAAATGTATTGAGGTTTTCCCAAGCTGTTTGGGATGATTCTGGAATCATCTATAATGCTCTCCAATAGAGGGACTCATTGCTGACTACCTGTGCAGTGCTGAAGAGGACCTCCATGCCGTGGGCTGCCAGGAAGGCCTCCCTGCCAGACCGGAGGGTGACTATGTGCTTGAGGCAGAGCAGGAAGCCCCGGCGGATCAGCATGTACGTGTTGGCTGTGTCGCGGCTGTGCCAGTCCTGATGCAGCCTGAGCAAGCTGGTGACATAGCCTCTGTTCACCGCCCTGCGGCTGTTAGACTCTGAAAACAAAGGGAAAAGGCAACGTCAATCACGGGCTCTCTAGGGCCACACCTGCTCCAGAACATTCCGAAGTATCTCTTGCAAGATACTTCTTAATTGTAAAAAGAATGGTAACAACTTTTCAGTGCAAAATACTGGTGTTGGTCACCTGAACCAAGTCAACATTACCAGTAAGGGGACAGTCAACACGTGGCCCCCTGACATGATGAACTGAGAAAGACACAGCATCACTTCTATGGTATTCCCACCCAAAATGCATAACCTAAACTTGATCGTGAGAAACATCAGCCAATCCAACATGAAGAACATGCTGTGAACTATCAGACCTATAGTTTTCAAAAATGTCAAGGTCATGAAAGGGAAAAAACAAACCAAAAAAACCCTGAAGAACCGAAGCTCAAAGAGACTGAAGAGACAGGAGGGTCAGTACAATATGTAATTGTAATTATATTAGATCACAGGCCAAAGGCCAATTTTTTTCTTTTACGATAAAAGTCATTAGTGGTACGATCAGTCAAATTTGAATAAGGTCTGTAGATTAGCTGATGGTTCTGTATTAATGTTCATTTTTGGATTTTCATAAACTGCAGTTGCATAAGAAATAATTCTTGTTTTCAGAAAATTCACAATTGGAGTAGGTGAAAGTGCATAACTTATGCTCAGAAAAAAATAATAATAATGTGGGGGAAGAACGGGACAGAGTGAGATTTCCATTGGATTTCCATCCTTCCTTCCTGAACCTCAGTGGACTAGGATATTGGCACTTAGATTGTGCAAACTATAAGGTGAGGTCGGGAAGGAGAAGACTAGGAGTGAGACACGGTACCTGATAAGCTGTCGCGTGTAAGGGGAGCATTGGGCGTTTGTCCTAAAGACAATGGAAGCTGCTTTATGGTTAATCGAGGTGTCTTTGTTTAAGAGTTGATGTCTCAACATCCATTTTTAGGCCTGACTTAACCTGCTTGAAGGATATCCCATCACCTTTGACGGAGTGAAAACTTACCCTCCCCTTGTGGTTGTTTGACCTGTGACTGGCTTGTTCCTCATCACCCTGACCCAAAAGGTGACACATCGCATACCTGCCAGGCATGACAGAACCTGATGGCCAACATTGGAATAAGATCTCCTATTCGTGCATGTTTTCTTTAATCCACAACCCTGGCAGGAAAGGATAAAGGATAAAGGACCTTAATAAAGGCCTCATCTCACGGTCCTCTCTGCCCCCATCCCTTGGTTAAGCTCCCTGCCACTGCCAGACCCCCACTGGCTTTGGGGGGCACCCTTCTCATTCTCGAGGGTCTGCAACTGGTAAAATGCATCTGTTATTTCACATGAGCTGAGCTGCCTCCTCCGATTCACACGCTGGAACCAGACCAGTCAGGGTTCTCCTGGACAGTGACCATCTTGTCTCATGTCCAATCTTGGGAGAGAGATCACAGACCAAGTGGGAAAGAAATCCCAAGGCAAGGGTTTGGGAAAGGAATTTCTCAGTGCCAAAGCTCTTCAACACGAGGGGGGCTCTATATAGTAGTGAGCAAAGGGGAAATGAAAATGTCCAGGCAGCTCTGGACACCCACCAGCAAGGACTAGGGACAGGCTTTCTCACACCTGACAGGAGTGGTCACAGTCCTCGCAGGGTTCTCTTCCCCTCAGCAAGGCTGCTCTGTGTTGTCCAATAGTCCTGGTTGAGGCTTTCCAGGACAATCTATCCTACATTTCTAATTTTCTCAAGTTCTGGCTTTAATTCTCTATGAAGAAACATGGGATCTAAGATACCCCTCTCAACAGTTAATATTTGCTACTTCTTAGATTAAACTCCTTGGGCTGCAGAGCTGTGGACAACTGTGTACAGGTCAGAGCTACCTGGCAATGCCCGCCTGGTCACCTGAGCTCCTGCAGACTAGGGGCTTTGCAGAACTCTAACCAGCTCATTCTTATCCACCCATGCCCCACTCTTGCAGCTCTGCTCTCTCTCTCTACCGAGTTTTTCCATCATCCCAGCCATTTGCACTGGTTTAGGGGACAATATGTGCTTCTGGCGGAGTGAGTGTGAGGGAGAACCCCTGAGCTGTAATCAGATAATCAGAATTTCAACTCAAAGTCAGATTTTTCCCTAAGCCCATGTAAGTGCCTCTGACTGCAAAAAAAATAACATAGAAATTCAATGCCTTATTCCAGAGGGGGTTTCTCATAATATTAATGAAACTCTTTTTTCTCCCCCTGCTTATTTATCAAATTCAAAATTGTCAGGCTTGACTAAGCTCCACGGAGATTTTTGGCCCATTTGTGCAATTGGTTTTATTTATTTTATTTTATTTTTTTTACAACATTTCATTCAGTATGACCCTGAACTGAGAGCAATGAGCTTTATTCACCCAGCAATGTGTTTGTGGAGGGTTTAAATTGCCTTCATTACCTCCTTTAATGAATTATTCTTTTGTATCAAAAATATTTCTCTCCTTGGCAGATCTTGGCTGCAAAGCGCTAGAGTTCTTTACTGCCTAAACAAGGCTCCAGCCCATCCAATATCTGATGTTTAAAAGAAAATTGAGGATTAAGTGGGTGATATTAAAGAACAGTATCACCTGCTAAAGCAAGGACGCCAAGCACAGCACACAGACGCCTGTGGGCAGCCCAACTTCATGGGCCTTTGTCGTTGATCTGTTCTAAGAGCATTAGATTGATACTGTGCTATCCTACTGACCTTCATCCATCACTCTCTTGGTGGGGAGAGGATAATGAAAAAAAAAATCTTTAATTGTCTGAGAGAAAAATCCCTTATCAAATCTCAATGATCTTATTCAAGATTTCCTTTAATCCCCAGCAAGCTGTCATGTTTACTAACATTTAGAATAGCTCGACCTCCTTCCCTTCGACCCTACACGCGTCAATCTTTCTCTGAGAATGCCTTGGAAAGTCACGCAAAAGTCAATACCTATCTCAAAACCTGACGAGAGGAGATTCACCAAGCAGGGGTGGAGAAGAGCCAAGGGTGGAGTGAGGGTCGCTGGGATCAGGACTGAGAGGAGTTCCCAGGGACCTGAGAGGGAAACACTGCTGCTTAGACCCAGGCCAGACAGCAGGAGAAAGTGTGGGGTCCCAAATACCGCCCTGATGAGCTCAAGGGCAGGCGGGGCCTGCATCCCCCACCCTCTTCAGAACAGACCAGCTCTGCTTTACTCTGCTTACATAAATAGCTTCCTTCTGAAATTTTCTTGGAGAAAAACAATTTCTGCTGCTTAATTGTTTTTATGATTTTCTAACTAAATTAGTATCTTTTTTTTTTTTTTTGAGACAGAGTCTCACTATGTTGCCCTCAGTAGAGTGCCATGGCATCACAGCTCATAGCAACCTCAAGCAACCTCAAACTCTTAGGCTTAAACGATCATCTTGCCTCAGCCTCCCAAGTAGCTGGGACCACAGGTGCCCACCGCAACACCTGGTTATTTTTTGTGTGGTTGCACTTGTCTTTGTTGTTTAGCTGGTCTGGTCCAGATTCGAACCCTCCAGACTTGGTGTATGTGGCTGGCACCATAACCACTGTGCTCTGGGTGCCAAACCTAGATTAGTATCTTTGGAACTGGTTAGAAGATGGGGAATGAAAAAGACAGAGAGCAGGCCTCGGGGTCTGATTTTAACACCTCACCCCCAATAGCTCCTGCTTCCATGGACCTCCTGGCTTCACCCCTCTTGTGGTTGGTTTTCCTTTGGCAAATCCATGAAAAACAGGGAATTTATTAGTGCCTGTTAGTCTCATAGTCTACTATTTATTGGTGTCTCATAGTCTACTATTCCCACCTCTCTCTCCCAGGTTATATCCTAATATTTGTCACTCATTCTCAGTCTGAAAAGTGATCTAGTGGTATCTCTCTTCTTACCCCAAGTATTTCTTAATTAAGTTTCAAATGTTTTCCTTTAGTGCATAGCTCATCCATGAAGATTTTTACACAGGTTTAAAAAGAAAAGAAAAACTAGAAAGGAATGTGTTGAAATGCCAATTGTACTCAAGGAGGGTAGGGCAGTATTGATGACTCTCTCTGTGTGTTGCATTCTACAATAAACTTTGGTGATAGGAAGAAAAAAAAACCACATCTACAAGAGTAGATGGCCCCATGCCTGGCACACAGTAAGTACAACAGCTGTTGCGTATTATAACCCATCATCACTATGATCAGTATCACCTATTTAGTGTTCCAGCGCCCCCTCTCTTCTTGTGGCCAACGAAGCACCAAATGCTTAGGATATGAACATCTTCCTTTGGACAGTTTCATACAAGCTTCAGGGCCCAAGCTGCAGTATTTGGCTCTACTAATTTACTAGCTATATATGAGCTACAACCTCAGTTAAGTTACTTAATTCTATGGTTTGAATGTGACCCCTCTAAGTCAGTTGTTTCCAATGTGATTCTATTGAGAGGTGGGGCCTTTAAGAGTTGGTGAATGGGGCCTAAGAACAGAGGTTTCAGGCAGGGTCTGGCTAGCTTGTCCTTCTGTCTTCTGTCATGAGAGTGATGCAGCAAGAAGGCCCTGGCGGGATGCCGGTGCCCTCATCTCAGACTTCCCAGCCTCCCAAACTATGAAAAAAATAAATTTCTGTTGTTTATAAATTACCCAGCCTTGGGTGTTTTGTTCTAGCAGCAAAAAATAGAATAAGACGCATGGCCATTCTGAACAGAATTTCCACCATCTATAAATATTAACGTAATATCAGAAAGAGAAAGATAGTTGAAGCATCTGCCTTACAAGTCCATTCAGAGAACTGAATACGTGGTACAGCACCTGGCGTGAAGTATGTGCTCAATAAAGGATAATTCGCTTCACTGCAAAAATGAAATCCAAACTCCACATGCCTTTCGCCAGGGACAACAGCCCAAGGAAAAGTTTCAAAATAAGTAAAATTTATAGTAAGTGTTCTTTAATCCCCATGGAACGCAGCTGACTTCTCACCCCTAAGTGACCACCAGCCTTACATTGCTGCCTGTCCTGAGACGTCCCTATATACATGCTAAGATACAGCTATGCACCCCCATACACATGCTAAGATATGTCTATGCACACACATTGAGACACCCCTATACACATGTTAAGATATGTCTATACACACACATGAGATACCCCCATACATGATGAGCACCCCCATACACACGGTCAGATACATCTATACACACACGCTGAGATACCCCATACACATGATGAGATACCCCCATACACATGCTAAGATACATCTATACACACATGCTGAGATACCCCCATACATGATGAGACACCCCCATACACATGCTCAGATACATCTATACACGCACACTGAGATACCCCATACGCATAATAAGAAACATCTATACACACACTGAGACATCCCTATACGCGTTAAGATATGTCTATACACACACATGAGATACTCCATACATGATGAGACACCCCCATACACACGCTCAGATACATCTATACACGCACACTGAGATACCCCATACACATGATGAGAAGTATCTATACACACACTGAGACACCCCCATACACATGCTAAGATACATCTATACACACACACTGAGACACCCCCATACACATGATGAGAAGCATCTACACACCCACTGAGACACCCCCATGCACATGCTAAGATACGTCTATACACATACACTGAGATACCCCATACATGCTGAGACACCCCCATACACACGCTCAGATACATCTATACACACACTGAGACACCCCCACACCTGACGAGACATCCTATACATGCTGAGATGCCTCCATATACACATACAAAGGATCACAGCCTGTTTTATCCCGAGTTCCTTTACAAGCCATGTCTATAATGTAAAACTTATAATTCTCCTCTCGGGCAAAATTAACATGTATATGGAACATATCCTCCTGAGTAAAGTGTCTCCAGAATGGAGGAAAAAGTATCCAATGTACTCAGTACTTCTATGAAACCTACTTATATTTATTCACACTTTCTTATGAAAGATAGAACACAACTATAGTCCATGATGGAGGAGAGAAATGAAGAGGGAAGGGAGGGGAGATTTGATAGAAGGAAGGTAAATGGTGGGACCATACTTATGGAGCATATTGCAAGGGTTCAAGTCAAATCTATCAAGTGTAGAATATAAATGTCTTAACATAATAATCAAGTAAATGAGGTGAAAGCTGTATTTATTAGTTTGATGTAAGCTAAATTGTATTAAAAAATTAATACACTGTACCCTACATATGCATAAATGTATTCATGATCTATGTGTATATGACTTAATAAAAAATAAATAAAAATTAAAGAAGTATAAGTGCCCAGTTAAAAAAAAAAGGAAAATGAGACTCAATCACTTGAATTGAAACTCGAAGAAAGAAAGGCATTAATTAGGTTGGGAAGACAGAGAGGGAAAGAGTGAAAACAGCGTGGGCAAAACCCTGAAGTAGGAACAACATATATTTGTTGGACTATAAAGAGTTTTATATTTATTTCTAGAGGGAAGGCACAGAGTGAGCTGAGCAGAACAGATCGTGAATAACCCCGTATACCATGTTAAAAATCTTGACTTTATCCTGTGTCTTGAAGGGAAGTGACACAGCCAAATTTGTATTTATACATCTACTAATCTAGCAGCAAAGTGAAGGACAGAAGGTTAAAGATTCAAGTGGTAGCTATAGGGACTATTTTGTAGAAAATTAAAGGCAGAGAGCATAAAGAAACTGAAAGAGATAATTAGTGTAAACCACAATGCCGTAAGAGATGTAATTTTCTAAATGTCATACTTAATTAAGAAAGCAATAAGCAATCTCTTATAGAATTCATCTATTCACATAAACAGGACAGAAAAGAAAACTAGATGAAAGGGTCCTGGGACAAATTAATTCATTCAGTATATATTTATTGACAAACCTGGGAAATTAACTTGAGTCAAGATATAGTAACTTAGTTGAGGGAAATTTCAATTTAGAACTGATTAATGAACTAGGAATCTAATCAGAAAGAGCTTTGCTTCCCCTAAGATGAAGAAAAAAACAACAAAGCATTTCTGAACCATTACACGGATAGGTGGAGGTGATATCCTAAAAAGGATACCATGAAGGTGATGTGCCACTGAAAACGTGAAGAAGACAAGCTGAAGACTCCAAGGCTGGATCTTGGCATGTTGCCATCCTTGAAAAGCCTGCGTCCCTAGGACACAGAAGAGGCATCCTGTGTCTCCTGTTTGCGGGTGGCACTAGGTCCGTTTTTAAATAAACAGAACTTAAACATGCTATTATCAAAGGAAAACAACCACAAATAGAGCAGTTGTTTAAGAAAAATAGTTATTTCATCCTGAACTAAGAATATGTATAAAACTAACAGAGGAGGAGAACTGATGCAAGGAAAGAAAAAAACAATAAACAATATATTTCTGACCTCTTTATTCCAAAATCAAGTTTGTCTGGTGTCTTTTTTCTCCTTCTTCAGTAAAAAGAATGTGCTTGTATTCTCCATGAAAAGAGGAAAAGTTTGAGTCATACTATAAATCAGTGGCTGTCAAGTGGGGATGATTTTGCTTTTAAGAGACATTAGACGGGTGGCACCTGTGGCTCAAAGGAGTAGGGTGCCAGCCCCATATGCCAGAGGTGACAGGTTCAAACCCAGCCCTGCCAAAAATTGCAAAAAAAAAAAAAAAAAAAAAAGAGAGAGAGAGAGAGACATTTGGCAATTTCTAGAGATAGTTTTGAAAGTCACAACTGGGGAAAGAGCTGTTACTGGTACCTAAGGATGTGCCAAACATCCTATAATGGATGTTTGCACAGAATTACCTGGTCCAAAATGTCAGCAGTGTGAAGGTTGAGAAAACCTGCTATAAACCTCTGCTATAATTCCAAATTATTCCTGGGTAGCCTGAAGCCTACCTGTGTACTAAATAAAACTTTAAAAACTTGGAAAATAAACTCAACCAGAAAATACAATGTACATACAGGGGGAATAAATATTCAGGCGTCAAATCCAGATCATCATCATAACCAAATCGTCGAAGCACAGTCCACGTAGTTTCGTGTCTCCCTCTCTGGATAAAAAGTGTGTGTAAAAAGAGAAAACCTGAAAATAAAGTAAATTAACAAATACAGCTGATGTGAAAAAAGGTAGAGTCACATGGGAGAAAAGCATAAAACATAATGGCAAGAGCTAGATTTGTGAACACATATATGCTAGTTCTGCATAGAAAGGTCAAAACGAAGTTCACGAGTTATCTCAGTGAAACAGCAGATTTCAAAACTTCATCACAAACACACCCAGCTCAGCAAAACAGAGCTCTGGAAGAAAGGGCCAACATTACACCCCAAGGAATATACCCACATTCATAAAGTTGTCTGATAGAAACAAATGAAATAAAATTTTTTTTACAGATAGTTTTGCTCTGTTTACTGGGCTAGAGTGCTGTGATGTCCACCTAGCTCACAGGAACTTCAGACTCTTGGGCTGAAACAATCCTCCTGAATCAACCTCCCCAGTAGCTGGGACTACAGGGGCATCCCACCACACCTGCCCAATTTTTTTCTGTTTTTAGTAGTTGGGGGTCTCCCTCTTGCTCAGGCTGGTCTCAAACTCCTGAGTGCCAAGTGCTCCCCGAGTGCTAGATCTATAGGAGCACTAGATTATAGGCATGAGCCACCACACCTGGCCAAAGAAAATGCTGTGCAGATCTTTGAATTTATTTCTATGATGGAAAATTCCAGTTTCCATTTCTGATTTCACTGTGTCTCCATAATATATTATATAGGACACATTCTACACTTGGTAAATTTGACTCATAGTGAAAATTTCCTAATAACTAGAATTTAAAGGCCGCTTATAAGTACCAAGAATTTAAGACACACTGTAGAACTTTCACAGTTGACCACCTCCATACATTGACTACCTCCTTAAGTTGACCCAATTTTCACAGACCAGACGTGTACTACATATATGTTATCAGCACAGCAGGCCTAGCTCCTTATGTTGGCCACCTCTGTATATTTATCAGTTTGTTACAGTTCCTTGGGTAGTCACCTTACAGAGGTTCTACTGTATTTGTTCCAGATATCTCGTTAGCTCAGATGGACCTGTGAATCCCTGAGAACCAATCTATCCCCTTGCTCCTAATTTATGCCAACAGTAAGGATGATAATTATTAATAATGGCCCATCTCTTCTAATTCTTTTTGTTTGTTTATTTGAGACAGAGTCTCATGATGTCGCCCTCAGCAGAGTGCCATGATGTCACAGCTCACAGCAACCTCAAACTCTTGGGCTTAAGTGACTCTTTTGCCTTAGCCTCCCAGGTAGCTGGCAGTACAGGTGCCCACCACAACACCTGGCTATGTTTTTGTTGCAGCTATCACTGTTGTTTAGCAGGCCCAGGCTGGGTTCGAACCCACCTGCCTTGTGGTGTATGTGGCTGGCACCCTACCCACTGAGCTATGGGTGCTGTGCTTTTTTTTTTTTTTAAAGACAGAGTATCACTCTGCCCAGGCGAGAGTGCCATGGCCTCAGCCTAGCTCCACAGCAACCTCAAACTCTTGGGTTCAAGTGATCCACCTGTCTTCCAAGTAGCTGGGACTATAGGCATCTGCCATAATGCCCAGTAAAACTTTTCTACTTTTAGTAGAGATGGGGTCTCACTCTTGCTCAGGCTGGTCTTGAACTTCTGAGCTCAAAGGACCCCCCGGTCCTCCATGCCTCTGCCTCCCAGAGTCTTACATTATAGGAGAGAGTTACCTTGCCCAGCCTCTTCCAACTCTTAAATAATCCTAGTCAGATTTTAGGCATAAATAGCAACATTTCCTTAAAGTATCAAGAATACAATGAAGACCTTCACCTTCTGCCATATTTAGAAAACAGTAAGTTCAAAAGGGGGAAAACACCATCCACCCACCTTTCAGTGTCAGTCCACTGTCAGCCACACCATCACTTATATGTTTTCTCACTACATTCTTGACATCTTCCAAAGCTTGCGGAGCTAATGGAGTGTTGAAACAAATTCTCTAACGACATAAAAATAGCAAAACCAGCATTAAAATCACAAATAATATAAAAATCATCTACCACAACTTTAAATAAAAATTTTCAACCAAAAGAAACAAATTCTTCATTAGTATAGTCTCCACGTTGTATTATTTATGTAAAACGTGTCATACTTAGAAAGAAACTTTTCTAACACCCCCATCCCATTTCTAAAACATAGGACTCTTTGTGTAGCTGTGTTATACAAAACCCAAAAAACAAAATAATTCAGGGTTCAGATTTCAAGTCATCCTTAATGAAACTATCAAAAATATTCCTCAATTCCTAAACATAATAGAGTTTTATACCCTAAGTAAAGGCTATTTAAGCTATTCAAGCTTGATGTGAAAGACAGTTTTACATGAAAAAGACATATTTATCAACATATTGTTTTTGTTGTTCACACTAATAAATATTTTATAGCAGGCTCAGCACCCATAGTTCAGTGGTTAAGGTGCTGGCCACACACACCAGTGAGGTTGAACCCGGCCTGAGCCTACTAAATAACAATGACAACAACAACAAAAATAGCTGGGTGTTGTGGCAGGCGCCTGTAGTCCTAGCTACTTGGGAGGCTAAGGCAAGAGAATCGCTTAAAGCCCAAGTTTTTGAAGTTGCTGTGAGCTGTGATGCCATGACACTCTACCAAGGGCAACATAGTGAGAGTGTCTCAAAAAAAAAAAATTTATAGCAAAAAGACAAAGACATGCAAATGGACAAGATAAAAGATAGCTACCTGAAAGAAGTTGAGCTCAGCATCATTGAGGGTACCATCATTATCTTGGTCAGATATTTTAAATATACGAGTAAGGGCTTTTATACAGGCTGGTTTCATCTATAAATCATTGAGACAAGAAACAACTATTTTAATTAAAGCAGGATTTCAAAATGTGATTTTTCATAAGCAACACTGGAAATAATTATGATTGTTTTGACAAAACATCAAATACAACCAACAGGAAGAGTGAACTAAAGCAAAGCCATTTACCCTTATACTTGAACCTTTTTAAGTAAATTAGGCAACTGTTACTTGCACTGATTATTTGGAATGGTTGGACTCTCTCTGCTCTGTAAGGATGGGAAGTTCACATTTAGGAGAGATTTATTCTCCCAGTCACATACAGAAAAACTATTTACTTTTAATATGTCCTCCCTCATTCCATAAAGAATTTGAGCTGAGTCTTAAAACTCCTAAGGGTTTTTTCTTTTCCAACTTCTGATTCATGACCATCAACCTTTTGGTAGCAGAATGGAAATTATTTTGATCTGTCTCTTGTGTGTGTATATTAAAGATGGGATATTAATTGTGCTTATTCACAAATAAGTGACAAAATATCATTGGATAATAAGTATAAAAGGCATTTACTTAAGAATTATTTACATTTCGGCTTGGCGCCTGTGGCTCAATCGACTAAGGCGCCAACCACGTACACCTAAGGTGGCAGGTTCGCATCCCCAGCCCAGGCCGCCAAACAACAATGATGGCTGCAACCAAAAAATGGCCGGGCGTTGTGGAGGGCGCCTGTGTTCCCAGCTACTTGGGAGGTGGAGGCAGGAGACTCGCTTGAGCCCAGGAGTTGGAGGTTGCTATGAGCTGTGATGCCATGGCACTCTACCCAGGGGGATAGCTTGAGGCTCCGTCTCAAAAAAAATTATTTACATTTCATAAAAACC
>CAUYQV010130069.1:0-10176 GCA_963574575.1 Galagoides demidoff
TACCTCCTGGCATTCCCAATGGGATCAAGCCCTGAAAACGTGTAAGAAATCCATTTCCCTTCAGAACTGAGGAAAGGAGAAGGCAGGGACAGTCTGTCCTGATTCCAGTTGTTTTGCTGACCTGCTCTGTGAGCTGAAGCAATTCTAGGAATCTGCCTTCCCAGCCACACATCTGTAGAAGGGAAAGCACAGCAATAGCAGGGTGGCTGGGCCATCTACCCTTCAGGTTTGCTAAAAATGACCAGGACAATTTACACCTGCATGTGTGGTGACAGGAAAAAGCATGTGTGTAAGAAGGTTTAAATCCCACAACTCCTTTACCGATTTAAAAAAATGCAACCCTGGTTAGTAAACATTAGCTTTGGGGTCCTCCAGTTTTCTTATCTATAAAATGAAATTAATAAAATGAAATTTATAACTCTATAATTATGGGAAACTGTAGAATAAAATATGTGTTTTTTAAAATTATAATTAATAAAATTATTTAGAATATATGATAAAGTATTGTATTTATATTATCTATCCCAGGCATCTGCAAACTATGGCCTGTGGGCCACATGTCCACCTAGGACATTTATCCAGCTCACTGGGTGTTTTCGCCACCAGTGCCTGTCTTACTTAGCAGCCGACTCGTCCCGGGGCCCACAGTCTGGTCCTCCAACGGTCTGAGGGACAGTCAACTGGCCCCCTGTTTAAAAAGTTTGAGGACCCCTGAATATAAGTAAGTTTAATGAAAGTTTAATACTCTATTAAAGAGGCCATATAACCAGGCGTGATGGCTCACACCTGTAACTCTAGCACTCTGGCAGGTCATGGTGGGTGGTTTGCTTGAGCTCAGGAGTTCAAGGCCAGGCTGAGCAAGAGTGACACTCCAACTCCACCAAAAATAGCTGGTCATTAAAGTGCCTGTAGTCCAGCTACTTGGGAGCCTGAGGCCAGAGAATCACTTTAGCTGAGGAGTTTGCAGCTGCTGTGAGCTATGATGCCTTTAGAACACTACCCAAGGTAACAGAATGAGACTCTGTCTTAAAAAAGAAAAAAAGAAAAAAAGAAAGAAAGAAAGAAAATGAGAGAGAGGGAGGCCATATATATAATATGTATGTAATGGCCAACACTAAATGTTGAACTATTTAGTTTCAGAGTTGCCTTTTCAAGTTTTCAAAAAAGTTCACTTCATAAATAAAGCATGTGTCTATATTTCCTTTCCTGTTTTCCATGCCTATAATTGACTTTTCACCATTTTATTTCCAATCTGTCCTTAGGTCATCCATCCAAGGGAGGAAGATTTTTTTCCATGAAGGGGATTTCCTCAGCACTTTCTGATAAGTATAGAAATGTCTTATAAAAAAAAGCTCTTTCAAAGGTCCCTTTGCTTGTGTGGTTAATGAAATTTGAAGACGCCTCAGGTGCATGGTTTTCTTGTTAATTGGATTTTCTAATTAACAAGAGAATAAATCAGAAACCATTTTGATTCATCTATTCATGCTTATAATAAGTTGATCCCTGTCATAAACATAATTAAATCCATCTTTACTGTTTGAAGATTGTATCTGTCCTAGGGCTAACTTTTTTTTTTTTTTTTTTTTTTTGAGATAGAGTCTCACTTTGTCACACTGGGCAGAGTGGCGTGGCTTCATCATAGCTCTCAAGAACCTCAAACTCTTGGGCTCAAACAATCCTCTCACCTCAGGCTCCTAAGTACCTGGGACTCTAGGTGTGCACCATCACACCTGGATAGTTTTTTCTATTTTTAGTAGAGACAGGGTCTCACTCTTGCTCAGGCTGGTCCCCCCACACCTCAGCCTCCCAGAGTGCTAAGATTAAAGGCATAAGCACCATGCTGGCCAGGGCTATCATCTTAAATAAAAAGATTTTATCTCCCAGCAACTATAAATAACTTCAGTACATTTTACAGCTTGACAGTGTGTGTATGTACATTCTTCAAAGACATCACACTCAATATTGTATGAACAGACTGGCTCCAAGATGAAGTGTAAATTTTTATTGAAATTTCTTAATAGCTCACTTTGCTACTTTTTTTTCTTCTTTCTAAAAGTGACATGCTGAAACACCATGGTGCTTAATTGGGGTTTTAGGTTATACTTCTCAGATCCTAACTAGTTCACAGAATTAGTTTAATTTATCAAACGTTTATTCCCTGCACAGAGTGAGCAAGATACTTAGTGAGGGGTCTAATTCCACATGAAATGACTTCTTAAAGTGTCTTGTGTTCTTTGGGGACTTATGTCTCCTCTGCAGCTTTAGCTTTTCTTAAATGCCTAGCATCCTATGCCAACAAAAGTAGCCCACATAAGTATCTCCATTTACCAAGAACAGTAAAAAAAAAAAAATGGATAAGACAACTGAAAACTTAGAAAGTACAAATTGTAACCCTCCTTTTAGAACCACTGATTAAAGCATCCAAGTGGCAATGGTAGGTCTAACCCAGCCAGCAGAACTTTTTCCTATTTGAACCACCTGCAGCAACCTGACTTCCCCAAAACAAACTGGAACAAAATTGCAGAAAGTACTTCCATTTTGTAGAGTCTATTTGACCTTTGAGGTATCCTGTAACCAGCAGCAGGCTGGCCAGGGTGCCCCATCTCTACCTTGTATATACGGTAGGGATACTTTGGCTTTAGTAAAATGCAGGTGGCTGCTTTCTCTGCCCTTCCTACTCCTGTCTGTTTCCTCAGCCACGGCTCACCCTCCCATGAGTTTTGCCTCTGTTTAGGGGTAGTCTCTTTATATTGAAGCTTTCTTTATTTCTATTTTTTTAAAAATATGGGGTTTATCCAGAAGCTTCACCTGCCAGCAAATTAATTTGAGTCTGCATCAATCTGTCCTCTTCTCGAGATATTTTGCACAGTGATCATTTTCATACCTGATGATTACGCTCAAACATAGGGCTGATTAGTCTTTCTGAATACCCCTAAAATACATCGCAATTGAGGTTGATGTTTTTATGAGAACTGGCTGCATTTATAGCTGTTAGTTGAGTTTCAGAAATGTTTTCTCAGCCATTATAGCAGATGTTGTCAGTGACTCACATATTCCTCAGGCCTTACCTCTTCAGTGTGCAGTGACCCAACTTCCAGCTGCCAGTACCCGCCCTTCTTTGCTTTTGCCAAAACTTGAAAAGCGTTTCTTCCCTGGCAGAGCAGTTATGAAATCTAGGATTTATTAGTACTCAGGAATGGCTTTCCCCCAATGGTTATAGGAATTAGAGCATAAATATCCCAGCTCCCATGGCCATCAAGTGACATAGCTCTGAAATACCTGTGTTTAAAGTTTCCGAGGGTTTGGGCGGCACCTGTGGCTCAGTGGGTAGGGCACCGGCCCCATATACTGAGGGTGGTGGGTTCAAACCCAGCCCTGGCCAAACTGTAGCAAAAAAATAGCCAGGCGTTGTGGCGGGCACCTGTGGTCCCAGCTACTCAGAAGGTTGAGGCAAGAGAATTGCCTAAGCTCAAGGAGTTGGAGGTTGTTGTGAGATGTGATGCCACAGCACTCTACTCAAGGTGACATAGTGAGACTCTGTCTCAAAATATTAAAAAAAAAAAAAAAAGTTTCCCAGAGTTTTATTGGGAGGACTAAGCTCCACTGGCCCAGCCCCCACACAGCCACATCCTTTATTGTCCTGCTCCCTCCCCTTCTCCCTGTCCACTTTCGTATCAGTGCTTTCTGTACCTTCCAAAACTACTTTTCTCAAGTCCTTATGTCAGAGTCTGTGTCTGGAAGATCTCAGATTAAGACAACTGTCTACTGTAAACACTAAAATGGCAAAGATTTCCCTACTTCAAGATGTTCACCATTTGGTGGAATGATAGAACAGAGAGAAGGTAAATCAGCTGACCTGTCCCCTATCTTCCTTTCAAGCCCTACCCAATACCACGGCACACACCCCTACTATGTTGGGGTCCTGACTCCTTGCCAGGGCCTGGTATCAGATGGTACTGTTGATATCAGCAGGGTTGCCTGGAGATAACTCAATGGAAACCATTGGAGAATACATAGGTAAGGTCTGAGTTTGGTCCACACCCCACAAAGAAGAATCCTCTGATCATTGGTGAAGAGGAATTTTATGTCATATTGCTAATGTACCCTATTTTCTATTCTCCTGAAAAACAGGCTAACCTTTTAAAATGTATTATATTTGTATAGCATTGCCCATCATGCAGATGGATGATTATATTGAAGAATATATTTCAGCTAATAAAGAGAAGATAAATATGTATGGCCCAGGTAATACATCTGACTCTGTTCTGGATATAAGACTCTGCCATAAAGTTATCCACAAAAGATGCTTGATAAGGAGTATCGTTGGGATGAATGTTTAGGGAAGGAAGGAGGAAGAAGCAGTAATAGGCAAAGGAAGGTCAAACTGCAGTGATGGTCCCCAAAAGGGCCTTGGCTTATGCCATGGAGACTCTTCAGTTAAAATTGACCTTCACGGTTGTCCCAAGCTGGGCCAAGATAGCCAGACTTTTATAATCCATCTATCACTGGGCATGGGTCATCTGGAAAAGGATATGTATGACCTTGGGCAAGATGGCTGTGTACAACAGAGGTCAGCCCTAACAGTGTTGACAGCTGAAGAGCACCTGGTTATGGCAGTCCCAGCAAACTTTTTATTAAAGGGGAACTATAGGCTGTGCCTCACAGCATCCACTACAATTTGGCAGCATTTAAATTTGGAGCATAATAAACCACAGCAGTTTATCAGATGATGATATTATGAGTTCACTCCTGACTATGGTTACAGTATTTGCATGACAGATTTGAACATGCTTCAGCTCCTAAAACACCTATTTTGTGGATTTTGTCTTTATAAAGTCTATTGAGCCAAAAACAACTCTGAAGCAGCTGAAAGCACATTTTAATGCATCCTCCAGGGTTCCTACTGGTACATCATTGGGGAAGTCTGTAGGAGTATGTGGAATTATGCCAGAAGTATCAGATAGTTCTCCATAATCCCTTTATTAATAGGCCACAGTTAGGACAAGGGCACCACCATTCATAACAGTGCTCATAAAAATAGCAGACTCACATCAGAAATCCAAATGTTGAAATGTTACTAATCTTGGTTAAAATATGCAATTAGTTGAAAATAATTCTCATAAACCAAATAAAGTTAATGCTACTTCAGTAGTTTGATTTAACTTCATAATTCTTTCAAGAGCCAGGGTGATACTATGCAGCTGTTGTGTAGCATTTATAAAGAACAGGGTCTTCTTTGCTGCCATGAAGGGTTGTTCACATCCCTATTATAAAGAGACTAACCACACGGTCACAAAAAGTATTAATCATAATATTTATGTGAACCCCTACTTAACCTTATAGCTTGAAGCATTTAATAATAAAGCCATACTAGTCATGTTAAATCAGAGGCTGGTTGTGTTCCCATTGAAGTTTAAGAAAGGATAATCCCAGCCCAGCGTGTGAAGGTGGGAAAACCACTAGGCTGAGAATCGGTACAAGTTCCTGACATGCCTCCACTTCTCCTGAGTGGCTTTGAGAAATTAGCTTCATTTTCTTTTCTATGAAAGGATGGAATAGAGTATTATATAATATCTGAACGCCCCAGTCTAAAAGTCTATGATCATCTTTTCCTTTCAGATTATCTGTAGTATAAAATTAAAGATACCTTGTGAATTTAGTATTATAATTTTTCAAGATGACCAATCATACATTTTCATTAGACCTAAAAATGGTACATTTTTGATCATTTTTTCTTTTTTTCTTTGAACTAGCCTATTTCAAAGTGTTAATATTGCTGTAACCTATCTCTCTTGTAAATGGTGTCCTAGGCAATAGTATCACCCATGTCAATATTATTCATAAACATATTTTAAAACACCTTTAAAATGTTAGATTTATAATTTTTAACCACCTCATAAATTCCATACTAAGATCTAACCAAGAAAATAAGGTTAATTTTCAAAGAGTAGATTCTAGGCAACCTATAACTCTCTTTTTGATGTATGATAGCTGGTATATTAGAGTTATCCAGAGAAACAGAACAACTGTTTTATATATAATAAGACTTTTATATATAATGTCTTATATAAATAGACATTATATATAAAAGATGAGATTTATTATGGGAATTGGCTCATGTAGTTACAGAGGCTGAGAAGTCCCATGATCTGACATCTACAAGCTAGAGAACCAGGAAAACCAATAGTGCAAGGCCAACCCTGAGTCAAAGGATTCAAAATCAAGAGAGCTGTTGTCTGTGGGTACCAGAAGATGAATGCCCAAAATCAAGCACAGAGCAAATTTGCCCTTCCTCTGCCTTTTATTTCTATCAGACTCTCAATGGTTTGGATTATTTCCATCAGAATTCTCTACTTAGTTCACCAATTCAAATGCTAATTTCTTCCAGAAACGCCTTCACATAAACACCAAGAAATAATGTTTTAATGTAATGATACACAGATATCTGGTCACCTCATAGCCCAGTTATGTTGCCACATAAAATTCATCATCACAGTAAGCTTATGTGCTCATAGATTCCTTTTATGGAGTTTTAATAAAATAGTATCAACACAATTTAGAAAACTACTCTCACATGGAAGAGAGTAGTTTCTATTCATTTAGACTAGTCCTTGCAAAGAGAAAAATACTGTGCTGTGACTCACCAGATCTGAGCTCCATACTTACTGTTGTGCTGGTGTGCAGGCAGAAAACTGGGGATGGCAGAGAGGTGATGCCCAGTTAGAAAGAGCTTTGCTGAACAAACAACACAATCTACTTGGTGACCTGTCTATCTTTATTGAAACTCTCCCCTTCCATGGCTTCTGTGAGCCTACCTGGTTCTCTTATCTCTCTCAACCTTCCCTCACTGCTCTCCTAGAGCTCTCAGATTTCACCTCCCTTCCAAATTGTGTATTCCACTGGGCTCCATCCTCAGTCCTCTCCTCAATTTGTACACTTCTATTGGGTGAACTCATGTAAAGTCATGGCTTCAACTGCACTTCCGTTGCTAAATCTTACCTTTAGCCTAGACTTTTTTACAAACTTTAGACAAATATTTTGAATTGTCTGCCATGTATAAATTATGAACATTTCAGATGCAGCATATTTGAAAACTGAATTTATCAATTTCCTCAAAAACGTGATCATCCTTCTCTTAGTCTCACCATCCTTTCCACAAATAGATTAGGCTATATCATAGGTTAATAGTATAATCTTCTCTTCCTCTTTTGGTCTATATTTGAGTATTGCAAATAGATCAGAGTAAAGGTACTCAAGAGACTGCTGGCTTGAAAATACATCATAGACAATCAGAGGGTCACATGGATTTTCTGGTAGCAAGCATTAAAGGTGGGATTTGAGGACGTGAAGTGGCTAAACTAGCATTAAGAAGGAGAAGGGAAGTACAGAAAGAGAGATGGACAGACTCAGAAACAAGCATCACTGCTTTACCACATTGACAGGGGCTTGCCGGAACTGATCCCAGACCAAGCAAAGCATGTGATAAATAAATCTCAGTGGAAATTCACACTTGGAATGTATGTCCCTGGAGTCCTAAGCAGAGAGAATCATAGATATTTATAAGGTCAAAAGAACTTAAAATTATGATACACATAAAATTTCTGTTTAAATTGGCAATGTAAATGGTTATTTTAGCCAAAACCCACACAGAAGCTGTGCCAAATCCATCAAGAAATATTTGTTGGGATCCACTAAGGGCCCAGCTTTATGCTTTGTCTATTAATAGCGAATAAATGTTCGAAGACTTGATTATTTCACATACAGAATATACATCTACGTAAGAGGATGAAATGAACACCAAGCACATCATCTACTGTGTGGCCCGTAATTTCTGTCCCCTCCTCACATTTTTTGGTTCAGCTTTCCTTGATTTATTGCTGGGTTTTCTTTACATACCCTGTTTGTTATTTTCTACATCCTTTTCCTAAGCTATTTCTTCTTCCATTGCTCTTTCTAAAGCTCACTTTCTCTAGTCACATTTCATCTGGCTAATTCCTAATCAGTACTTTGATGAAAAAGCCTTCTTTGACCTCAAGTTGTGTTTAGATGCATGGGACTAGAACAGGAGTAAAATTAATTTTTAAAAAATACCCACTATATTTTGATTGATGATTACTTGTGTTTCCCATATGCTACAAATTCCACAATACTATCTGTTTTGTTCCTTGTATACATATGTACTTAGTAACTATTTGCTGAAAAAGAATGAATAACTGGTTTTTCTTAAGACAATGTATGAATTTAATAAAGAAATGGAAAATGAATTTAGGCTTATGGGATATTTAGGAAACAGAGTAGTGGAGGATATACAGAAGGAACCAGAATCAGTTAATAGAAATGACTATGGACTTGTATATGAGGATTAAAAGAAATTGGTTTCATGTTAAGGCAACTGTTCCCAACCTGAGGTCTACAAAGCCTAATGTATCAATAGGATCATTATTTAGTTTTAATTTTTTAAAAAGCCCCAAAGAAACCATAGACAATGTGTTGTGTGCTCTATGTATAGTTCCCTCTCTGCCATATGTATATACATTATCAATAATAACATATTAACATCATTTAAAAAGGACAGGAAGGGGGTGGCACCTATGGCTCAAAGGAATCGGGTGCTGGCTCCATATGCCAGAGGTGGCGTGTTCAAACCTGACCTTGGACAAAAAGTCCAAAAGAAAAAAAAAAAAAAAAAGAAGGACAAGGAGGAGAAGTGGGAATTGAGTGAAAGCAAGGGGGATACTTCTTGTAGATTATTTTATTTAATCTTTAAGACAAATAATTTTTCTCATTTTAACAGATAGAAAACAAAGGTGCTAAGAAGGTATAGCTTAGAACTTCTATTGTGTCATAAAATCATTTACAAATAAATCACTTGATGTGGTTTTAGCATTAAAAGAATATTAGAGTATACTAAGAAAAAAGGGTGATGAAAGATCATTTCTACAGTGAATGTTCAGGAAACTGCCCTGTGAGGGAGAAGAAGCCAGATCCTACATTGTCAGTCTATGAAGTTTAGTTGCTGTGTTCATAGGACATCTCGACTTTTGATAAAACAAAATTTTGATAAACTGATTGTTTTAGTCAAAATATTAAAAATATATTTTCCCTCATATCAATAAATTGGCCATATTTTTACTGGACCTCCTGAACGACAGACTTTATCAGGCTATCTAGGCTCAAACAAGATTTGGCAAGAATGCCTTTGAAAAAGTAAAAGGAACTACTTACAGTTATCTTTCTTATGGAAGCATAAAAAGAGATTATAACTTCTCTTGAAGTATTGGGTTTGTTTCCTAATGGGCCACATTTTTCTGGAGAAGTGTAAAGAGAAGCAGGTGATTGCTAAACTTCCCTGGGAGCATGCAGCAAAGTCCAGCAGAACAAAAATTATATCTATTCCGATCTGCAAAGCAAAAATGTAGTGTACAGTATTCTTTCATTTTTAAAAGGAAATTATTTATACATATGACATTTACATATATGACTTTTAACATACACAGTTTTCAATGTTCTTTTTTCTTCCTTTTTTAATTGATTCCCTCTTCTCCCATATTTATTTCATACACACTTTAAGATACTCCACTGTGTACCCAGATAAGCCATATTACTAGCCTAGTATTGTCTGTTAATATTTTTCTACTCAACCCTATATAATCTAAAAAAGATATGGGTTCATGGACATGTAGGATGTTTTAGTATCATTTATTATATAGATATTGGATCCTACAAGCACACGATACTCTGCATCTTTTTTCATTCAACAATATAGCATAGAAATCCCTTCAAGTCAACCATGAAAATGATTTATTTTTGTAATGGCCACATAATATTTCACGATATATATGTCATATTTTTTTCTGCTATCTCTTCTTCATGGATATTTTCCTTAGTTTGAAAAATTATATCATAATTGTTTTTAAGACCAAGGCTGCAGTGCCCTTACACATATGTCTTACATATTGAGTCTTTTATTTCCAATAAATGTATTCTGAAAATTGTTGCTGGGTTGAAAGGTATATGCATTTGTAGTAGATATTACTAAATTGCTTTGCAAAAGTCATTGAGCCAACAATGTATGAGAATGATCTTTTTAGAAAATTTTTTTACATTTAATTTTGGGGGAGGTTTAAGACAAAGTCTCACGGAGTGCGGTGATATCTCAAAGTAGTTTTGATTTGC
>CAUYQV010130070.1:0-52704 GCA_963574575.1 Galagoides demidoff
GCTACTTGGGAGGCGGAGGCAGGAGACTCGCTTGAGCCCAGGAGTTGGAGGTTGCTATGAGCTGTGATGCCATGGCACTCTACCCAGGGGGATAGCTTGAGGCTCCGTCTCAAAAAAAAAAAAAAATAAAATAAAATAAAATAAAAACAAGCTTGATCTGTATGTATAAACTCATAGCCATCCAAATTTGGTTGACTCAGTTTTTTTCTTTTGCCAAAAAATGCATCCTTTTCATCCTTGATAAATTCAAAAAATTCATGCTTTTGTGCAAAAATGCATAAAAGTGACTACCTACTTTTCATTCTTAATCTTTCCCTTGCAGGCTACATTCACACAACTAGGATGGTTAAAGATGGCCCCATTTGTCCCTGAGCAGGCTTATGGCAGCCCCTTTGGGGCCACGGCTGGGTGTCCGGAAGCTTCCATGGGAGTAAGGTCTCTTTCTAGCCATCTCTGCTGTTCAGACTAAGTATTTCCCCCCTGGGATGAAGTTCCTCATGAAATAAATGTCTTGTCTGAATTAATCTTATTTTTAACAGGAGAGAGTCATCATATTGTAAAGACAGATCATAAAAAGATGTATCAATCTGTCAGGAGGCTGGTTAAGATGAGTATTTATTTAGCTCAGACAGTGCGCCCAGAGACATCTGGACTTCAGGGCTGGGCTGGTGCTGGGCTCCTGGGTACGCACTTTCCCCTGGTTGCCCATGGCCTCTGCAGTCTTTCTGGACCAGCTTTGGGCCTTGACAGGGCCTTTTATTTTAATACTTAGACCATTTAGAGCTAGCAACTTTGTGTCGATATGAACACTGCAGCAGCCTCCCATTTAGAAGAGGCCTGGAGAGAGAACCCACTCCCCCAATCTGGGAGGACCAGGCCCTTGGCCTATTTCTGAAATACTGTCAATTGAGAACTACTCAATGCTCAGGTCCTAAACAACATTACAGATGGTCTCTGTATTTTAAAAAATGATACAAACCAAATGTAAGTACATAGATAAAAAAGTAGAATATCACACAAGTAATATATGAAGTACACGGTGTAAAATGATAAATTATACAGTGTGAAACCTTACACAGGAAATTCACAAATACATAAAAGAGGTAGAAGTAAGCACTGTCATCCTCCTTTACTGCCCCTCAGTGCACTCCTGTGAACTATTTGGTGTGTGTCCTTCTATTTTTTTTTTTTTTTTTTGAGACGGAGCCTCAAGCTACCCCCCTGGGTAGAGTGCCATGGCATCACAGCTCATAGCAACCTCCAACTCCTGGGCTCAAGCGAGTCTCCTGCCTCCGCCTCCCAAGTAGCTGGGACCACAGGCGTCCGCCACAACGCCCGGCCGTTTTTTGGTTGCAGCCATTATTGTTGTTTGGCGGGCCCGGGCTGGGGATTCGAACCCGCAACCTTAGGTGTATGTGGCTGGCGCCTTAGCTGATTGAGCCACAGGAGCGGAGCCGAAATCCTGTGTTCTTGACAGCAGAAACGGTGGGAGGAGTTGCTTTGAGAAGAGGCAGCTGGAGCTATGAGAGAAGGGGACGAGCCCTCTTGGCTGATGACTCAACACAGCAGCACCATACAGTTGGAATCTTAAAGGGAATCTGAAATTGAACAATACCATATGAATACAATATCACTTGTACAAAATTTGAAATAACACAGATCTTATTTGATATTTATTCCTGTGAGAAAACTAGTCTGTGAGTTTGGAATTAGGAGAGGTCTTTGGGAACACATCTCTCATGTAAAAACTGGCCTCTCTGGAACTGAGCACCTACTGTATGCTGGGACCTGTGCTTGGGGTTCTTGAGAGACATAAGGCCCTGCCCAATCCTGGAGGAGGTGGACATCTCCTGTCTCCTTGCCCAGTAGCCTTTGATCTGAGTCAGGATGATGGAAGGGCAGGAGCAGGAAACACCAGAGTCAAGCAAAGAGAGGCAACAGGTGGGTAGGAAGGGCTGGGGCTGAATGGGGAGAGTAGCCATTTCCCTAGGGGCCTACAATGGCATCTGAAAGAGGGGTGAGGCTTCCTGGGGCAGGGAACAGGCAGAAGAGGTATAGTACTCTGCTACCCCAAGGCACAGTTGTTCTTTCCCTTCCCAACACACAGCAAAATCACTGCTCTTGACCTTTGAACACCACTCTTGGTTGATTATTTCAGTCAATGAATTCTTATTAAGAACCCACTACATCAGGCACTGTTCTATCTATACACAAGAGCCATATCAGAGAATAAAACTGATCAAAATTCTTGCCCTTGGGGAGCTTACACATTTTCACAAGAAGAAAGAGACCCAAGATAAACTAATCAGGTGTCAAAGTAGTTAACTAGGGGGGGCACTGGGCTGAGGTAACACCAATACACTTCGGTTTCCTGCATAAGCAAACTGAAACCCAACTCAAAGCGAAGATTTCATGGTGTACATATACCACAGTTTATTGCATCAATGTATACAGAAATCAATTAATAAAAAAAAAAGCGAAGATTTCAGCCTCAGAAACTGCTAACAAATGCATAACTAGCGACTTCACCAGTCAGAAATCACCAACTAACCTCTAACCAAGACTTTCCATTTTAACCAATCAAGCATTTTCTTTGTCTTGCTTCTGCAAACACCTTATAAAGGTTTTCACTTTGCTGTCCCTGGGTGGAGCCCTGAGCCACTTGGGGCCCAATGCTGCCCGATTTGTGAATCACGGTTTGCTCAAAAAACGCTTTAACACTGTCATGTGTTGGCCAGGTGGGGTGATTCGCACCTGTAATCCTAGCACTCTGGGAGGCAGGTGGATTGCCTGAGCTCAGAAGTTCAAGACTAGCCTGAGCCAGAGTGAGACCCTGTCTCTACCAAAAATAAAAAATCTAGTGGGGTGTTGTGACAGGCAACTGTAATCCTAGCTACTCAGGAGGCTGAGGCAGGAGGATTGGTTGGGTCTAGGAGTTTGTGGTTGCTGTGAGCTAGGCTGATGCTAGGGCTGTGTAGTCTGGGGCAAAAGCATGAGACGCTGTCACCACCCGCCCAATTATAATGTGTCTAATTTTGTCTTTTAACACAGGCAGTTTGTATAGTTTAGTAGAAGTCGATAAGGACACTGGAGGAGAAGAGGGAGCAGGAGGGACAGGGAATGCTGGGAGAGTGGTGTGGGTGTGCACGCTTAGGCACACAGACCAGGGAAGCCCTGGGTGAGGGGGTGACATGTGAGGGTTTCTTTTAAATCTCGAGTAACTGTCTCTAACCATGTTTACACCTGCATGTGTGCATGAACGGATATTTCAGCAGCAAGATTAGAAACTCCTCTGGGGCAGAAGACATCTTGCCTGTCTCTTCCATTGTCCACAGAGCCTAACACAGAGTCGGGCCCCTCACAGGTATTCAAAAATATTTTTTGCATGAATGAATGAAAAAGAAATGAAGAAGAAGAAATGTCTTGCCATGTTGAGAATGGGCGTCTTGTTTCAATGTTCTGGAATCTTTGCCTTCACTGCCCTGGCCCAGCCAGAGACCCTTCTTCTTGTAACAGGGAGAAAAAGATGTGTCTTGGGAAGAGGAAAGCCCAGGGTGGGGTGGGAGAGGGAAAGACCGGCAGCAGGCTGGGGTGGAGTGGGGTGAGGTGGAGGAGAGGTGGGGAGAAGGAACCGGGAGAAGAACCAGGAGGGGAGAAAACAAAAGATCAATAAGAACAGTCGGGAGGTGACAGCAGCCAGCCAGGGAGCACTCCTCCCTTGATTAGAATTCATGAACTCCCCTCTTACATTAAGTCTTTATATGACACCTGGCCTTTAATGCAAAGCTGGCTGCGAACATTAAAAATTAAAAGCCGAAGGTAGGCTACATCCATCTCTGATAGCGCAGCTCCCCTCCTATCTGAGGCCTGCACAAAGCTATTACACATTGATAAATTATTTTGGGTAATAGCCGAGATATTACATTGTTTCTGAGTGAAGGTAAAATCTCTCCCTGACACCGGCATTTATCAGGAGTGCCTTTCATCCTATTTATTATGGGCCAGATGAGCATGGGGCTGTAGCCGGCTGGGGTGCAGGGCTGGGCCCCACTCTCCCCCACCCTGTTCTTCTCCCTCTGTCACTTCCTTGATGGGGTATTGATGGCACTTGTGACAACTTAATTATTAGCTAAAGATATGCAGTTCACCTTAAAAGGGGCGGGCTCCTGGGAAAGAGGGAGATTTGGTTATTGAACAATCAGATCCACTGAGGGTCTGTTCTGCAACAGCTTTGATCCCTGACCCCACCCTGGTCCCCACTGTTAGATCTGAGCCTGACCAATCAGAATTGCTGAATATTATTTGTTCTGCAAAGGGGATGAGGGCTTAGAGGGCTTTACTCCAGCAAAGGTGTGCCCCAAGTCTCAGCTAGAAGGCACTGCCTTTGTGGCAGAGTCCCCACATATAATGTCTGCTTCTCCACCCTTCCTTCTCCCTTTTCCAGTATCCACACCCTCATCCCAGACTCCAAGATAGTCTCTCTGTGCTGAAGATGCAGAGAAAGGTGCAGCCTTTGGGACCGCAAGAGCAAGTCAGCTGAAACTTCCTGAATCAATTCCCTCTTCTGTGATGGGGTGTAGTAGTAATGCTAACCTCTTGGGGTCACTGTTCTACATCGGGATTGGCAGGGCTTGTTACAGAGCCCCCTGGGCAGTGTGTGTGTGAGTGTGGACTGACATTTGTTTGCATGATTCAGGTACTCAGGGTCATCCATCTGCAACCCCTTTTGGAAGAAGCTTTCCTTCCAGACATCCCGAGCGTCTTCTGTAGGTGTGGGGCTTAGTGCTGAGTAGGCAATAATACACATGACAGAACCGGCTTCTGCTCCCTGCCTGGTTGCAGTCTAATTGAATTGGCCTACAGTCCTCAAAAGAGAGAATCAAGTTCTCGGAGTGATTTTTGTGCCTGGGCGTAGGTTAAATCACTGGCCTTCCAGCGTGGATCTGAGTGAGCCCCAACTGCTCTCAAGTGCTTGGTACAATGTGGGTGCCCAGTTAGTATCTTTGGAATAAATGGATGGATGATGGAACTAGGGAAGGTTTTTTAAAAATATATATATATTTTTTTTTATTGAGATAGAGTTTCCCTTTGTGGCCCTCGGTAGAGTGCTGTGGCATCATAACTCACAGCAACCTCCAACTCTTGGGCTTGAGGGATTCTCTTGCCTCAGCCTCCCAAGTAACTGGGACTATAGGTGCCCACCACAATGCCTGGGGTGGAGCATGGGATCTCACTGTGGCTCAGGCTGGTCTTGAACATCTGAGCTCAGGGCAATCCACCTGCCCCAGCTTCCCAGAGGACTGGGATTACAGGTGTGAGCCACCACACCTGACCGGAAGTAGGGAAGGTTAAATCCCAGGTCTAAGTTTGCCGACTCATGGAAGCCTAGGGCCTGCTTTCTGGGAAACAAAAGCTGCCAGCTTAGCTCAGGGGAACTGTCCATCTCTAAGCCCCAACCAGGTGAAGTGACACCCAGCAAAAAGAAAAGTGTCCATTGTCACTGGATGTAAGCTAGGCAGTGAAGTCCCCCATTGTTGCTAGCAGAACCAGAGTGACTGTCCTTTTTCCGGCATGTCTGCCTAACAACAGATGCCTGATGATCTGCAGAGCCCACCAACTGGTGGGAGGAGGAGGGGAAGGGCCCCCTGCCGGGATACGCTCCCCTCCCTGGATGCAGCTTCCCACTCACTCCAGGCCTAGAGTACAGAGCAGGTGGGGCTAGCCATGGTTCTCAACCTGTGGGTCGCGACCCCTTTTTAACAATGAAAATACATTGCAGCATTAGGAAGGTTGAGAAGTACTGGGCTAGAGGGAGCCAGGGAAGGGGTGGGCCAGGTGTCCCTGTAGCCTGGCCAGCCATCTCTCCAGTCTGTGCTTCTCCAGCCAGCCCTCTGGAACTTGGGGGTGGGGGGTGGTGCTGACTGTCTCTCAGTCTTGGCTTCAGCCCTGGCTGCTACCTTTCCAGTCTCCTGATGGCATTCTCTGCCAACCAGGACCAGCTCTGCTCCACACCCCACTGTGCTTCCCAAAGCCCAGCAAGGATGTCTGGACTGATGATGGATGAACTCGGGCACCTCCAAGAGTGGCAGCCCTGCTTGGCTGTGTTGTGGCTTCTGCCATCGGCCTGACTCAGCTCCTTCCTGATGGAGTGTTTTCTTATTAGGAGAATACAATGGTGATTCCCAGCTACGGCATGGCCTGTTTTCCCTTCTTCCCCGTAAGATCCTGATACACTCTGCCCGCTGAATTGAGAACCATTGCTGCGTACTGCAGAGAGCGAGTCTTACTGAGCAGGTGTAAAAAGGTAGAAATAAGGTTGAAACCCTGCTCTAGAAAGGTGAATGTAGAAACTGAAATGAAAGGCCAAGCAGGAGAAACCTTCTTGGGTTATCAGCTTGATGACAGAGAGACAAATAACAACAATCACAGTAAGAGCACTAACAGCTAACCTTACTGAGTGTCCCCTGTGTGCCAGGCTCTGTGCTAGGCATTTTGCATTCAGTCTTTTGATGGAAACTCCTAGAAGCCCAAGAAGTGGGTGCTGCAGAGGCTCAGAGAGGTCAGCAGTGAGGGACACAGACCAGATGCCACTCTGGGGCCGACTCTGGACCAAATGCCCTGAACCACGCACTGGAAAGGATCTTAGTGATCAGCCAGTCCATCTCTTTATTTTCTGCATAAGCAAACTGCAGCCCAGAGAGAACCCTTGCCTAGAATCAGTGGTAGAACTGGGACTGGTGTCTAATTGTCCGAGTTTCAAATCCAAAGCTTTCCTCTATTGTGGCACCCCCTAAACTGGGAACACGGCTCTTATTTCCTTTCTCCTGACCCTCTGAGGCTGAGGGAGATCACACAGGCGGGGACAGGGGGACCTAGGGCTGGACAGTGGGGTCTGAGTATGAGCAGAACAGTGCCGAACAGACAGGCATAGGCTTGAGCCCCAGGGAGCTGCAGGAAGCTGGTCTTAAAGAGGGGATCAGGAGTCTGAAGCCAGCCCTGAAGCTGGAGGCAAGGTGGATGCAGGTACCTGGGACCCCCAGTGGGTCAGGGTCCAGAAAGTCAGTGAAGAAAGTGACCAGGAAGCCTTAGTGTTTAGGAAACTTTGAAAAGAAGCTGACAGAGCCAGTGTTCTGCCGAGGCAGGAAAGATCCTAACAGGCTAGAGACAGAACCACCCGAGGAATTCAGATCTGGAAGGGAGGACAGCAAGCACAGGCAGGGTCTGGGGGCGTTGCCAGGCCAGTGGTGGGAAGGTGCGTGTCCTTACTACCAACAATAGAAAGAAACAGAGGCAGCCAAGTTGGAGAGATGGGGGTTCCTAGTGAGAAGTGTCGAGCCAGGGCCACAGTATGGCACAGTCTGCCTGGGCATGTGTAGCAATCTGACCGAGTCACATGGCCAGGCTCTGGGGGGCTTCTTGGCTTGGATTTGATCTTACAAGTTTTTCCTCAGCATTAGATAAATATTTTTCCTTTGCTTTTTTTACAAGTACTTTTTGTTTGTTTGTTTGTTTTTGCTATTTTTGAAACACTCTGTCACCCTGACCAGAGTGCAGTGGTGTGATCATAACTCACAGCAGCCTCCGACTCCTGGGCTCAAGAGATCCTCCTGCCTCAGCCTCCAAAGTGCTACAGGCTTTGAGCCACCATGCCTGGCCGAATATGTTTTCTTTTCTTTTTATTTAAAGAAAGATTTTATTTAGGAAGAACAAAGAGAAAATTTAGGGCACTTCCAAAGAGAGTTGGAAGTGGGTCCCTCTCCTGAAGGAGAGAAATTTCTTAATAGAAGTTTGTGTTGAGAATGGACCACATGAAGTTTTGAAGGTTGCATTTTTAATAAGAATAAAATTTTAAAACTATAAGAGGACATAATACTTGTATCCCTACACTGATGCCTAAAAATGTTCCTTTTCTGTATGATAAAAATTTAAAACCAATATTTTTATATGTTGGATGGAGGGGTACATGGCATTGAACATTGTTTACCATGAGTTTACCTCGCACTGGGGCTTGCCAGGGTCCTCAAAGGGCTGCTGTGCCCAGGTAGGAAAGGATGTGTTTTCTCTATTTCACAGAGGTAGACAGCCCTGGAAAGGGACTTTCCGCGTCAGATGGGCAAAGAAATTGCAGTCATTCAGATGCATGAGCAGCCAGTCTTGCATCTAAAGTCTTCTCTAATTCTGCATATCCACATTCCTAAGCTTTGCAGTATTTCAAGCGGTTGGATTTTAGACTTGGCTATTTAATGTTGCGGGGGTGGGGGGTGGGAAAGAGGAGGAGGTGAAGAGCGGGGTGCCGAGTTTCTGCAAACCCAGTGCCTCTGCACCCAGAGCCTGGTAAGGGGGCAGTGGTCAGAGGGAAACAGAGAGAGAGAGAAAGATATCAAATGTAGTAATCGGAATGAAAAATGGAGCCGCGGTTACTTTAAACAAGAGCTAATTCATCACAAGAACGAGTGGATAAGTAGCTGAGTTTCAGGCGTTCAGTAAGTTCCCCGTTCTGCTCCAAAAATTATTCCACCCCTGTCTGCATGCTCCCATAAATCATCCCTTCTTCACATCAGCTCCGATTACCAATTACTCCTGCCTGTAACACGCTTTCCTTGCCCAACACCATCTGATGGGGCCTTGCCTTTTAATTTTACAAATGCTTCCCCCCCACCTTTCTTTCTTCTTTCTCCTCCAGCAGCTCCCCTCCCCCCATCCCTCCATTCTCCAGCTCTCTCCTCTCTTCTCCTGCCTCAGTCATCTCCTATTTGCACACTGCCCCTTCCCCCTTGACCTCAGCCCCTAGCTAACCTGGCTATTAGTAGAGATACTTTGGAAAGGGGAGAGAAGAGCTGCTGTGGGTGGTCGTGGCACCAGGAACCCCTGGGGAAGAGGTACAAAGGGTGTGCATCTCACTGCTCTTGAACTTGCCCCAATAGGCCTTTGTCCCTCCCCTACCTGCTTCTTGGTCTTGGACTTGACAGAGTTTGAGTCCAGGGTTCTCCTAATCTGTTAAAAAGGGTGACTCCCTAAAAGGAAAGCCTTTCATTCCCCCTGGCTCCCCAAAAGATGATGTCATTATCAATATTTATCATGATACATACTGGCTGCTGAGAACCTCTGAGAAACAGAGGTAGAGAGCTGTAGGACTCTAACAACCCACTTAGAAGGGGACATGCCTTCCAGCCCAGCTTCTGCTCCTGACATAGAATCATCCAAACTTTAGTCATTGTTGTATCACTTGCACAGTTGCTGCCACATTTTGGTACCATAGGTACCTCATTTTCTTTAAACTAACTTTAAATTGGTTCACCTTCCCAAAACTTAACTTTGTCCTCAGTAAAACTTCATGAATTCTGGTTGTGAGTGATGGTTTTTCTTGGTACCTGCCTTGCTACCATAGCAGAAAATCTAACTTTATACCACCTGAAATCATCATGAGCAGCCTCCATCACATGCACATTGTGCTTTGGCCAGAGCGTCACCCCCTCCTGCACACTCAGAGATGTGGAATGTGGGGATATGGGGCCAGGACCCAGAGAGTCAGAGCAGCTCAGGTGTCTGCAACCTTCACTGTGCCCTGGAAGCCCCAGAACCAATTCCGGCCCTATTCCCAGGGACTCTGAGTCAGGAGGTCTGGGGTCCAGCCCAGACCCAGGATCCCAGGTGTCCCTGACCATTTGAGAAACACTGGTCTAGCACATGCTGCCTACCTAATTTACTTTGCAATCTTAGGACAATCAGAATTATTTTTCTATTTCCCACTTACTTAAACCGGGATCACTATAACTGTCCTTGCTACCTAACAGAGGTTAGAGAAGGTCAGAACTTGACAAGCTGGGCAGGAGAAGAGTCTGGAAAGCTGCCCAGCTCTGTTGGGGTTGAGGAGGGTAGGCATGGCTTGTTTCCTTCAGCATCTCAGCCCTGACAACCATCGAACCCCACCCATGGACTTTTGCAGGCTGGCTATTGCTTTGAGTGGGTTTGGGTTTGAAAACTATAGTTATCCTGCAAGTTTGAGAACGCTCAAAGTGTATTTCAAGCTAGTTTCATAATTTCCATTTGCTTTGGTTTAAAATGTTTCGGTCACCTCTAAAATTCACCTTGAAACTTGATGTCTAGTGAAACAGTACTGGGAGATGTGGCCTTTGGAAGGTGGGCTTGTCAGAGGGAGTCGGTGCCTTCCTGCCCCTCTGCCTCCCACCACTCGAGAACACAGCCTCCTTTCCTTCTGGAAGATGCAGCGTTCAAGGTGCCATCCTGGAAACAGAGACCGAACCCTCATCAACGACAATGAACCTGCTGGCACCTTGGTCTCGGACTTACTAGCCTCTAAAACTCTGAGAAATACATTTCCATTCTTTATAATTTACCCAGGTTCAGGTATTTTGTCATAGCAGCACAAACAGAATAAGATACCATTTAAATAAAACTGGAGGGGAGGGGCATGTATATATAAAACGTCACCCAGAAGCCCAGGGTGGAGGAATAGGCAACTGCACAGTATTGAGGGTCCAAAATTCGAGGAGGTCTTTATGTTCAGGGGCCTGGCCCTCACTTGCATGCCTGGAGAGCCAGTGCCTCCTTGAATGCTGTGCCCTGGGTGTCCTGCTTGTCTCTTTTCTGTCCTGGATCTGCAGAAGGCATAGTGTTGTTGGATCTATATCCCTGTAAGGCAGGGTGAAGGCGAGAGGAAGAGCCCAGAGTCACCTCAACATCCAAGAGGAGTGGCAGTGTGCCAGGCCATCCACACAGGACATATCCTCTGGTCTCACGAGTGCCATGATGTCATCTTATAACTGAGGACGTGAGGCCTAGAGGGGTTAAGGAGCCTGCTCAATAAAAGGAAAGGAAGAAAAGAAAGAGAAGGGAAAGAAGGGAGGTAGGGAGGAGGGAGGGAGGAAGGAAGGAAGGAAGGGGAAGGGAAGGAAGGAAGGATAGAAGGAAAAAAGGGAGGGAGGGAGGAAAGAAAGAAGGAAGGAAGGGGAAAGGAAGGAAGGAAGGAAGGAAGGGGAAGGGAAGGAAGGAAGGAGAGAAGGATAGAAGGGAGGGAGGGAGGAAGGAAGGAAAGAAAGAAGAGGAAAGGAAGGAAAGGAGGGAGGGAAGCAGGGAGGAAGGAAGGAAGAAAGGGAGGGAGGAAGGAAAGGAAGAAGTGTTGGTTACCACCCACTTCGTGGATGAGTTCTCATATGTTTTCTATATATTTAATAATTTATTCTTTTTAAATCACTCATTGCCAAAAAGGATTTTACATCACTTGTATTCATTTAGGTCTCTACATTCATCTTGTAAACATGACTGAGTGGGTACTCAGTCAGGTCCAGCAAAGAATCACGGAGTTTCCTTTTGGAATCTCAGATGCCAGTGGGGAGACAAAATTAGCTGGTGGTATGAAGGAGCAGGAACGATCAAACGAAGGAATATCTTCTGCATAACCAATGGGACAGAGAATTATGCCAGAAAGAATGGGCTGAAGACCATTGTCAAAACTTCACAGAATGTAGCTCAGAACTTCCCTGGTAAATACAGCAGCTGCTATCAACCAATAAAAAGTGTTCCTGCTGGTCAGGCAAAAGAAGATGTCCTTAGCACTAAACTGAAACACACTTCGGTGCTAAGAATCTTTCTGTACAGGGCACTGACGGCAGCAGAGCCAAGGGCAATAACACAGTAACAGCAATAGCTGCCATCTGTGGGACAGGCACATTCGGATGTTGATCTAATCCTCCCGGGTACACCATATAGCCAGCCTTATCACGATGCTCACTTTCCAGAGTGGGAACTGTGACTCAGACATGGCAAGCAAGCTGGCCACGATCTCACAGTCATTAAATGGCCGGTCTGATTGGCAGCAGAATTCTCCACAGTGATCAGTATCCCTTGGCCACTCCGCTTGTAAGACCAAAGCTGCCGGTCACAGGATGAAAATCGCCTCTCCCTACTGCCAGGATACATTAAATAAGAGACACAGACATTCAAGTTAATTAACTACTTTGCCCCCTGCCCTTTCATTTTATAATCTAAGGCTAGATTTCCTAATGTCTCCTATTTCATTAAGGTCCTCCCTTCCTGTTTGAACAGGATCCCTCTAGCTCTCCGGGTTGGCCTGCAACAGGGAGTGGTGACAGTGTAGAGAGAGACACAGTGACTTGGGTGACTCCTGTTACCAGGTGGGAGCATCACCTGGTAACATGTTAGGTAGGCGATTCCCCGGCCCTGTCCCAGACCTGTGGAATTGGAAGCTGGGGTGGGCCAGCTCTGCTGGTGGTTCTGATGCCAAAGCTTGAGAACCACTGGTCTAAGTTAGTAGTGTCCAATTGTGTCTGCACACTGGCATCATCTGGGCAGCTTTAAAAATTACCAAAGCCTAGATCCTACCCCAGAGGTGCTAACTTCATGTGTCTGGAATACGGTCTAGGCATTGCAATGTTTTTAGTTCCTCAGATGAGTCTAGACTGCAGCCATGGTTGAGAACTCTGGTGTAGAGGGTCTGAGAACTCCAGCTTTGTGCCCCTGGGGCATGATGCCCCTGAATGAGCTTCCCTGGGCTTGACAATTTAACACTATTGAGTTCTTTCTAGCTTGAAGGCTTAGAATTAAGGCACTGAAAGTTGGGAAGTACTGTATTATCAAGAACCCAGCACTTTGGGAGGATGAGGCCAGTAGACGGCTTGAGCTCAGAAGTTTGAGAGCAGCCTGAGCAAGAGCTAGACCCTGTCTCTACTAAAAATAGAAAAACTAGCTGGGCATTGTGGCAGGCACCTGTAGTCCCAGTTACTTGGCAGGCTGAAACAAAAGGATTGCTTGAACCCAGGAGTTTGAGATTGCTGTGAGCTAGGACACCACAGCCTTCTAGCCTGGGCAGTAGAGTGAGATTCTTTCTCAATCAATCAATCAATCAATCAATCAAGGAACCTGGAAATGGAAAGACTTTGGAGCCTGCATCTGCCATTGACAAGTGGTGTGATGTCTCTTGGCCTGGTTCTTACCTGTAAAATGGTGAGATTTAATATCCTCTTCCACTGCTATTGATAAACACCAAGAGTAGAGTGACTGGACTTGGCAGTGACTATTAGAGAGGAAACATGGTTTTTAGAAACTGAGAGGTGGTCAAAGGGGCTTATGAACATAAGAGGTGCACTCTGCCCCACAAGGTCAGGGAGAAGGGTAAAATTATGCTGATGGAGTGGTGGTGTTGATAAGTAGGGGTGGTGAGCAAACAGGGATGTGAGGAAGACAGTCTTGCTCCTGCTCTGGGATGGCAAAAGAGTCAGATGATAAGGGGGTCCCTGGAAAGTCCCACTTGCTGGAGTGTCAGGGGTGAGGACAAGCAGGGGAAGAGAAGCATGCAGCCTGACCCTCTGCAAAGCTCAGCAGAGGGAGCCCTGGGCTGTCTCTGCTGAGCATGGCTATCCCAGTGGAAGGGAGCCGGACCTGCCTGTAAGCTGAGATGCAGGAGCAGGGTTGTCAGCGCCAGAAAGATGTGGTGGCCAAGAAGGGGGACCCCGCAAATCCCAAACTGACGTTCTTGACCAAGCTTCAGTGGAGTTGGGAGCCAAGCCAAGGGCCGTGCCTGCTGGAGCCCTGAGAGAACCAAATGCAGTGCTGTACCCTGGGTTCAGCTTGCCCCGCGTGCTTGCTAGGTTAGACTGGGGGTGAAGAGACTTTATTCACAAGAGCTTGCTTTGAGTCTGGCTTGTCCCTCCTTTCCCGGAAATCCCAACACTTAGCCTCTAAACTGGTACAAGGCTGAGGGTCAAACCTTTCCCTCCTCTTTAACACAACTGGATGTGTTTGTGAGCCGTCTGGGCCGAAAGTGCCCCAGATCTGCCTGTGTCCCTAGCTGTTTCCAGCTGGGGCTGCTTAGCTGTGCCCTGGGAAGTGGGGCCAAGACTGCCATGGGCCAATATCAGGAACTCAGATGGCCAGCCCCACTGTACAATAGACAGTGCTATTGCCTGCCTGGCCTTGCCTGGTGTCCTATGTCCAAGTGCTACCTCCCTGACCAGGGCCAAGCCCTCCTCTGGGCTGCAGCAGCCTGTCTGATCCACCTCGAATATCCAGTGAGTATGCCACCCCAGCTCTGTCTCAGGGGTCACAAGGCCCACCCCTGCAGCCCATGTCCCAGCATCAGCCTCAGAGGTCACACGAGAATACTGAATGGGAAAGGGCCTCTCGCCAAAATAAGCACAAAGAACACTTACTAAGCACTTTCTGGGCACCAGGATCTGAGAATATGCACCATCTCTCTGAGTCCTCCCCATGCTGTTTCAGAATAGGTTTTATTATCTTCCTTCTAGAGATAAAGAAACAAGGCACGGGGAGTTTAAGTAACATCATGCAATGAAGAGTGGTGGCGGCAGGATTTGCACCAGAGCCCCTGCCTTTACCCAGTGTACACCCTGCCTCTCAGGTGCAGCATGGAGACCTGTCAGGTCAGGGATGAAGAAATATTAGCAAGAAGGTGATCCACTCCTGAATGACTAGGAGGCCAAGGAAATTAATCAGGGTCTTTATGTGGCTGAGGAATGAACTACCTATTAAAACCTGTCCTTAATAAGAAAAATAAAGTTAGGAAATGGGTGCAATTAGTAAGTCATAATAAAAAACAGGTAAAGGGTCACTTAGAAAAATTAAATGCTAGAGAGAGGCATAAATCAAGGGGTCCTGTGGCGTGCACACCGAAAGGTCCTGCCAGAATTAGCTAATGAACTTAAGGAACTCTTGACTTCTACCTTCAAAAAGTGACGGTGAGCCACGGGAGACGGCTTGAGAGCAAAGACGTGGGACTCAACTTGAAAAACAGGAAGAAAACCGATTCCAGCAATTTTCCCCCAGGGAAGCCATAAGTTCCGTTTGTAGGCAAGCCACAGAACAAATTTTATGATTAAAAATTTACGATAAATTTTATGAGTAGAAAATCCAGTAAGCAGCTGGAGGGCAACAGAGACCTGGGCCATAAACTGAACTGGCAGGTTTACGCAGAAGTCATGCCGGGAAACCATAATGCTTTTTTATTCTAACTAATTTGTAATATTAGTGGGAAGAAGGTCCACGGAAGATTTAGTGCTTTTTGATTTTAGAAAAGCCTTTGATTCAGTGTCTCATGAAATCTGACTGGCAAAATTAATTTAAATTGGCACAGACAGGGACTGTCTCAGGGATGGGGCGAGGCTGGAAGGCAATAAACACAGGTGTGATGAATGGGGACCATGGGCTGGAGGGGCCTCCGCTGGCAGAGGGGAGGCCAGCAGACTCGGACACCCGATCACATTGACGGGCTCCGTGAAGGTGAGGTTAATGGCTGGCCAATTAAATTTACATGTATAATTTAGCCAGGGTGACACAAACAGGGAAGAGTAGGAAACCCAAGAGACATACTAAGAACAGAATTATCACCAGAAATTAGCGTGTGCTGTACAGCAGGTGCCCACCACCTGAAGAACCGAAGCCTAGTGGCAGGAGAAATCTGAGTCCAGGTAAGGATCCGAAAGGGATGGGGGCACACATGGAAGGGTCAAAGCTGGAACGAGGTGCAGGCAACAGCAACCCTGCCTTGAGTAACAAGCACATTTATCTCCCCAGTAGGAATCAGACTGGCAGAGTTAGCTTCAGGAGCAGAATGCTCTGGGCCCTGGCTGACTTTTTCGGCTATTTTTTGGTTTTTCCTTCTGCCACATCTTAGTGCTGTCTTAAGACTGGCTTTCCCCAAGATTGCAAGATGCCTATAGTGAGTGGAATGGTGGCCCCAATGGATATGCTCAGGCCTTAGAATTTATGAAAATGGCCTTATTCGAAAAAAGGACCTTTGCAATTATAATTAAGGATCTCGAGATGAGATCACTCTGGATTGACAGAGTGGGCCCTCCATATGACAGCAAGCGTTATTACAGCAGACAGAAGAGAAGACATAGGCACAGAGGAGAAAGCCACGTGGAGACAAAAGCAGATTGGAGTGACACAGTCACAAACCAAGGATTGCCTGGCCCCACTGGAAGGTGGAGAAGGCGAGGAAGGCTTTTGCACTAGAGCCTTCGGAGGAAAACAGCTGTGCCAGCACCTTGCTTTAGACATCTGGCCTCCAGAACTGTACGAGAATAAATGTGCTGTTTTAAGTCACCAATTTGTGGTGATCTGTTATGGAAGTCTCAGGAAACAGATCCAAGGCCTGCTGGAAAGTCGTTCCCTTCCTGGTCTTGAGCAGATTGGCTTTGCGTGGCTTTCTGGGTAAGAGTGAAGAAATTACTTCCCCATTTTGAAGTTCCGAATGAGACTTTCTTCAAAGCTCTCTGGCTAGCCCAGCCTTGTCCCTGAACCACCCATGGGCGAGGGGTTCAGGCCATCTTCCAGGCAGGCAGAACTGCAGGGGCAGGAAAGGGCAGGAAAGGCCCAGAGAAAGGCCGTGGCTACATGTGCAGAAACAAGTCCCAGAAAGGAAGAGTAGAACCCAGCAAGGGGAGAACAAAAGCTCCCCAGGACAGGACTTGCATGTGAAGAAGAGGGGGTACAGGTGCAAAGATAGATTTAGGAAGCTGTTGCCAAAATCCAAGCAAGAATGCTGATGACCCTAAAGAAGGGTGGTGGAAAAAATGAAAGCGGTGGTGGTAGTTATGCATGCCTTGGCCTGCAGGGGAGGGGAGTCACCTTAAGCTCCAGGGAGTAAATTCACTAACCTGGTGACTCACTGGGACTGCCCTAGGGTCATGAGGAAGAGTGTGCTTCTCTGTTGAGGGCGGCACTGGCCTTCTGGTCATGGCTTTGGTCTACTAAGCCACTTGGAAAGAAGCAGACCCAACACAAAATCCTCCTGGGCATCCTGCAAGGAATGTTACTCCCCAGGGGTAGGAATGTTCGGTTCTAGTGAGAGGCACAATTATAAGCAACGTAGGGGCTTTATTGGCTCCTGTCACTGAAAGGTCCATGGGCATATGTGGCTTCAGGCTGAGGTAGGAGCCTGGTGCTTTAAGGCTGTTGGGAATCCATCCCTCCTGCCCTCTCTAGGCCTTTCCTGGCAAGGCTGACCCTGGTAGCTCCAAGCCTTCATGCTCTTTGCAGCCAGTGATCCCAGTGAAAAAAGTGGTGCCTTCTCTCCAGCAAAGTCTCAACGCTGGCCCTCTATGGCACAGCTTGGATCACTGCTCACCTTGAAGCCCAGGGGCATGACCAGCTGCACCAAAAGAGCATAAACCAAGTAGGGTGAAAGGTGGTCTCTGTGCTGGGCTCCCAGAAGACAGGTGCTGTGAGGGTTTGAGATAGGTGATTCCAGAAAGCATCAGCAGGTTGCAAGGAAGGGAGACAGGGGAGGAAGGGAGCAAGAGAGGCTGAATCTCAAGCAGGTTAGAATTTGGGCGAATGGGTAACTGGGACGCTGTAGAAGTCTCAGGGCATTTATATGTCCCTGGTTGAAAACTGCTCCTGGGGGTCATCAACTGCCTGGAACATCTCACCTGCTGCAGGCACGTCACCGAGCATGCTCTGTGGCTAGAGAGTGCCTGCAGGCAGGGGCTCACAGTAAGAAGTCATTAGTGTGTTTGGGAACCTGAGTGCTGAACTAACATGTGCAGACCATGCTGGTCTCCAGCGGAAAATAGGAGACTGTTACCAAAAGAAGGAGCCAGGGCTACAGGGCAGGCACAAAGCAGATGTGCACTTCAGCCGAACGCCGGACAGAATACAAGATAGGGAAGCTGAGCTCCGAACCCCACTCCCTGAATTTGTGTGTGTTTCTGGACAGAACATTCACAGATTGCATCAGACTCTCAAACAAGATCTGCTCTTAATATTCCAGAATATTAAGAGTTATTCTGTAAGGGATAACCTGATAAAACTGAAGATATCACCCCTCACCCCTAAAGGATTAATAAAAAGGTTAATGATAGAGCCAAACAAATATATCACTAATAGAATTTTAGGCTCCACAGGGGAAAGATTCTTGGAAAGAGGGACCTTACCTAGCACTGACACCCCATAGGGAGTCAGCCTCTAAGAATATAGATCAAATGGTAGGTGCATAGCTCATAGTAATCATTATCAGCCTTGCTTGGCCCTTGGAATAATCTGTGAGGCAGGAAGAGTGAGTATTATCCCCAATTTACAGAAAAGGAAACTGAAGCTCGAAAAGGTCACACATCAGAGCGAGACTCTGAACTGGCTCATCTAACTCTGGTCTGATTCCCCATTGCTGTCCCACCTGTGACTAAAGGTCCCTGATAGGAAAGTCCTTGCCCAACGGTCTTATCTCTCTAGCTCAGAGCCACATTCCTTTAAGACTCTTCCCTTGTTCCTAAATCTTCCCCTAAATCCGGGCCCCACATGGGGGCTGCTGTCAGGAGGATAAGGGCAGAGTGAGAAGAAAGCGTGGAGCCCCTGGTAGCCAAGTGCAGAAAATACTCAAAACAACACTGAATAGTAATAATGACAACCCAGTCACTAGGAAGACTGGAGAACAAATGTCTCAGTTTCCAAAACTATCCCCATTATTGATTTTAAAGCCACTTGACTGAGCATTTTTGCCCTGAGTCCTTTCATATATACACAAGGCAAAGTCCTCATATGTTCTAGAAAGTAGGCATAGCGGCAGCCCGCGCGCTCACATCAGCAAATTGTGCACCACCTTAAATATCGTCCAACAGCTTACACCAATTCTCCAACATTGGTATTCAGTGTGTAGACGTGCCTCGGGACAGACAAACAAGTTATAGCGATTGCATATACCTGTGAGGGCTTGTGGCACACTCGTGTACTTTTGTGTGTTGTGATAGAGGCTCAGTGCAACTTTGGCTCTGAAGCTGAACTCTCTGGGCATGAATCCTGGCTCTGGTGCTTCCAAGGTTTATGATCTTGGGCAAGATCCTTAATCTCTCTTGTGCCTTTGTTTCCTCATCCATAAAAAGTAAATAATAATAGTACCTACCACTTGGACTGTTTTTAATACTAAATGAATGGATACATATAAAATGCTGAAAACAGAGCCCGGAACACAGTAAGTATCCAATGAATGTTACCGATTTTGGATTATTAATAAGTGAGTAGGTGAGTGAGTGGTGTGTAAAAGATGCCCAGTCCTAAAGAAGACCACTGTTGGTAGGAGGGCTGTCCCGTGAAGGTTCCTTACAATTTCTCTATTGCTTTTATTCCTGCACTGTTAATCTTTGATGAGCTGGCTGTCGTGTAACATTACTGATGTTTCCCTGATCAGATGTGACCAAGGGGTGCCGGACTGTGCAGTGTCTTATAGAGAAGTTTGAGATTTGCTTAAGTTTCACTTCTAAAATTAGAGAGACTGGGCAACCTCCTCTAGTTTAGCTGGGGTCACCACAGAGAAGGCCACGACCAGCTATTGTCCTCATCTCCGAGAATCTGAGAGGAAATCTCCCTGAGCTGAGAGTACAGGATTCAGGTCAGCGATTGGGTCAGACATGCTTTGAGTTCTCCTTCCTTGAGAGTCTTTTTAGATGGGCATAGAGATGTCTCCTATTTGGCTCAGGACAGCCAATTATATGGCTGGGATCATCCTCCTTCCTAATTCTACTCATCCTGCTGAAGTTTGCTTGGCTTATTTTCTTGTGAGGCAGAAGAATCCCACTATTTGATCAACACATTAGGCCCATGAAATTGGCACCATTTTCTCTATATTCCAGAGTTAAAGGAACAGAAGTACCAGAGAGGTTCGGTAGCTTGCCTGAGGTCACTCAGCTATCGAGCAGAAAATTCAGGCTTCAAACTCAGGTCTGCATATCAGATTCCAGAACCCATGCTCTGAGCTACTGTTAGTCAAGAGCCATCTATAACTGCCTTGGAGGCTAGCTGGGGTGATCTGCTCAAGAGCCATCAGGGAATGAGCTTCCTAATTCAGATCCCTAACTCCCTGGCTGCTTTGAATCTGCCCCCAGGTGGGTTGCTATGGTGTACAGTGTCCTTAGGGAAGAGGAGGCCCTAAGCTTCCTGAGTTTTGTTAATGGGAGAAGAGATCAAAGGGGCTCCCCAAAAGTTTCTCAGTTGGATGACCTAGAGATGGTGGTGATGCCATACAACAGAGAAACAAGGACTTGATACTTTTCAGTGCCAAGAAAAGTGAATTTCCCACAAATTCCCAGGTTGCCAAGCCCTGGCTCTGCCTGGCACCTTTCTTCTCAGGCGCCAAGCCCAGCCTTGTCAGGATTCAGGGAGGAAATTGCCTTGGGCACCAGGATCCACGTGGTCCTGCCTGGTCTCCTGCCAGACAACTGCTCCTACCTCTGCTCCCCCTCTCCCCCATCCAACTCAGGCACCCCTCCCTGGCCTCCCCAGCCTCCCCAGCCTCCCTAGCCCCTGATCAGAATGCAGCATCACAATGGGCTGTTTTTAATCCTTGCTAGATCTCTTTTATTTTTTTCTCCCTTTGCTGGGCTTCCTGGGCTGTAATTTTTCCTTCTGTGTCATCCATCATAGACACAACGTCGCTTGTGCAAATTAAAATGCACCTCAGAATAATAAAAAAGGGGCTTTCTTCCCCCCTCCTTTTTCTTCCCAGCAGCAACTCCTCAACACAAAACATTTGTCTCTGGGCAAGAGCAGGAGCATTAATTAACCCTGTGCATGCCACCACCAGGCCCATACGGTCCCTGCAGCTGTGTGCCACCAGCAATCAGGGCTGAGGGGCAGCTGGAGAGCAGCAGGGACATGGGTCTGGTTCCCCCAGCTTCACCTCATGCTTATTATGTCCCTACCACTGATCAACATTGCCTCTCTAGTCCTCACATAAATAAGACTACAGCCCAGGGGGAAGCATTATCTTCGTGTCTAAAATGCAGAGAATCTGACTCTTTGGAGTCAATACTGACTCCAAAGCCCTGCTTTTGCTACTCCAACTGTGGTTCCATATGACATATTGGGTTAGATGACCCAAGTGTGCTTACCTGGACTGGTAGCACTTTAGGCATCACCTGGAGCTTCTTAGGTATGTAGGATTTGGGGCCCTAACTCAGACCTATTGAGTCGAAATTTATGTTTTGACAAAATATCCAGCCAATTCATATACACATTAAAGTTTAAGATCTGCTCCCCATTCCCACCACCTTGATGATCCCAACTTGACTTGCCAAGAAAAGCCCTTTTCTGGGGATGGATTAGGAGATTCTGTGGACTCGGCTCAAGCATCGCCTCCTCCAGAAAGATCTGTCCAGACCTTTCTAACTGGGCCTATTTCCATCACAGTAAGTATAATAGGTTTTACACTTATTTACCTGAGTACCTGCTTCACTTCTGCGTGGTAGGCTCCTTAAAGCTCGAGCTGGACCTTATTTTGTTCTGTTGCTGTAGTTGCCAGCACTATGCCTGGTATCTAGCCAAAAAGGCTGACAGTGAACCTTTACGTGCCTGTATCTTAACACTCCTAAAAATATACACACATAGACACATACTCACACAACCATATATACTCACACTTTTCCTAATTATAAAAATTATATAGTAGAACTTGTGCTTCTGGAGGATGGAATAGACATAGTTTTCCCTATTACTTCCACTAAGTACAACCAGAAACTCTGGAAATTATGCAAAAAACAATTATAAGAAGGCCGAGGGGTGGAAGGAGGAAGGCAGACTGACTAAGGACATTAGGACCCAAAGAATAACATGATGGAGAGTTCTCTGGGTTCCTTTGTTGCCTCATATACCCTAACCTTGAAGCTGAAGATGCCAGCAACCTAGAAATGATAATGGGGACAGATTTTATAAATTGCTCCAAAGCCTGCTCTTGAGACAAAGGATTGAGAAAGAGTGAACCTAGCAAGATCAAAATTTTATAACTGCTCTACTCCCCTTAAATACCACAGAAAAATACTAATTTCAGTTGAGCAGGGTGGCTCACACCTCTAATCTTAGCACTTTGGGAGGCTGAGGCCAGTGAATTGCTTGAGCGCAGAAGTTCAAGACCAGCCTGAGCAAGAGCAAGATTCTGTCTCTACTAAAAGCAGAAAAACCAGGCAGGTATTGTGGTGGGTGCCTGTAGTCCCAGTTACTTGGGAGGCTGAGGCAAGAGGATCATTTAAGCCTAGGAGTTTGAGGTTGCTGTAAGCTATGATGCCACAGCACTCTAGCCTAGGGCAACACAGTGAGATGCTGTCTTAAATAGAAAAAAAATTGCTTTTCCCTACCACCACTAGCAAAGGGCAAGTGGGGAATTAAGACTTTCACCCTTAACAGGCTGTAAGGAAACACCCTAAATGCCACCACCATGGTGATGTGACAGAAGGCCATGTAGGGAGCCAGAAGTTTCATCTCCACCAGTTACTGAGGTCCCTTACTCCATGGAGTCAGTAGAGCCCACATGGAGGGCAGTAAGGAGGCACTCCCACCTCTCCAGTCAGGGATACCTGGTAGTACCCAGGGAGGTATCTGTGGAGGCCTAACAGGAGCCAGCACTCCCATTCCCCTCAGAAGTACTGAGAAGCACTGTCTTCTACTCTGACTTGACAGTATCAAGGAAGCACCACAGAGAAGATTAAAATAAAAACCAGTCTCCTAATACCCATAATATTCAGGTTTTGGTAAAAAGTTATTGGGCCAATATCTGAGAAGATCTCAAATTCAGGATGACAGAGATGTTAGAACTCACTGACAAAGATTTTAAAGCAGCCATCATAAAAATGTTTCAGCAAACAACAAACACACTTGAAGCAAATAAAGGAAAAAAAAGTCTCAGCTAATAAATAGAAAATATCAGTAAAGTAATAGAAGATATAAAGAAGAACAAAGTAAAAATGTTAGAACTGAAAAGTACAATAGCAGATTTTTTTTTTTAAACTCAGTGATGGGCCCAATAGCAGAATGGAGGGGACAGAGGAAAGAATCAATAAATTTTAAAATAGAACAATAGGGGCAGTGCCCATATCTCAGTGGGTAGGGCACCAGCCACATACACGGAGGCTGGCAGGTTCGAACCTGGCCTGGGCTAGCTAAAACAACAAAGACAACTGCAAAAAAAAAAAGGGTGTTGTGGTAGGCACCTGTGGTCCCAGCTACTTGGGAGGCTGAGGCAAGAGAATCGCTTGAGCCCAGGAGTTGGAGGTTGCTGTGAGCTGTGATGCCACAGCACTCTACCCAGGGTGACAGCTTGAGACTCTGTCTCAAAAAAAAAAAAAAAATAGAAATCACCAAGTCTGAACAACAGAAGGGAAATAGACTTTCACAAAAATGAATAGGATCTCAGGGACCATGGGGCTAACATTTGTGATGTCAGAATTCTCTAAGGAAAGAGGAAGGATGGTAGAGCTGAAAAAGTACTTGAAAAAATAATGGCTAGAAATTTCCCAAATTTAGTGAAAAATGTAAACCTCTGACACAGTGAACCTAAGGAAATCCTCATCAATATGCAACATACTCAAACTTCTGAAAACTAAAGACAGAGAAAAAGAATCTTGACGGTAACAGAGAAAAATAATACCTTATGAATAGAGTCAAAGCAATTTACAGGACATCAGATTTCTCACCAGAAATCACGGAGACCAGAAGGAGGTGGCACAGCAGGTTTAAAGTGCTCAGAGAAAAGAAGCATCAATTAAAAATCTTATGCCTAGTAAAAAATATCCTTCGGGAATGGATGGGGGAAATCAAGGCATTCTAAGATGAAGTAAAACTGAGATAACTTGTTGCCATCAGGCTTGTCTTAAAAGAATAGCTAAAGGAAAGTCTCTAAACAAAAGAAAATAATAAAAGTAGGAACGTTGGAACCTAATGAAGGAAGAGCAAAGTAAGCAAAAATATGGGTAAAATATAACAGACGTTTCTTCTCCTTTTGGATTTTTCTAAGTTATGTTTAATGGTTGAAACAAAAATTATGTAACCCTGTCTAATGTGGCTCTAAATATGTGTAGAAGAAATATTTAAAATAATTATATAGTAAACAGAGAAGGGCAAAGGAACATAAAGGGGGGTAAAGTTTCTACACTTTATTTGAACTGAGAAAATGAAGACACCCATGATAAGTTATGTATACATAAGTAAAACTGACAGCAACTCCTAACAAAACCATGCAAAAAGATACACTCAAAAAGTTATAGACAAAAGAAAAGTTATAGACAAATAAAATTGTTTTTAAAATGTTCAAGTAACCCAGAGAAAGGCAGGAAAAAGAAAACAGAGAAATAAAACCCAGAGAGAACAAATAGAAAACAGAAACTTAAGCCTTAACAGATCAATAATTACACTGAATGAAAATGGTCTAAAGTGCCATTTAAAAGATAGAGACTGGATGAGTGGATACAAAACATGACCCAAGCTGGGTGTGGTGTCTCATGCCTATGATCCCAGCACTTCTGGGGGCTAAGAGCTTGAGACCAGCGTGGGCAACATGATAAGACCCTGTCTCTACAAAAAACAAAAAAATTAGCCCAGCATGGTGGTATGAATCTCTAATCCTAGCTGCTCAGGAAGCTGAGGCAAGAGGATCACTTGAGTCCAGTAATTCAAGACTACAATGAACTATCACTGTGTCACTGCACTCCAACGTGGGCAACAGAGCAAAAGCCTATCTCAAAAACAAATAAAAAACTATGGCCTGGACAGTGCTCAAAGGAGTAGGGTGCCAGCCCCATATACTAGAGGTGGCGGGTTCAAACCTGGCCCCGGCCAAAAACTGCAAAAACAACTATGGCCATATGCTACCTATAAGAAACTCACCCTATATATATTGCTAAAGATACATTGAAAGTAAGAGGATGGAGAAGATACGCCTCCCAATTACTAATCAGAAGAAAGCAGAAGTGTCTATATTAATCCGATAAAGCAGATTATAAAGTAGATTTCGGAGCAAAGAAAATGACCAGAAACAGAGAATTACACTACATAATGATAAAAGGGACAGCCCACCAAGGAGACATGGCAGTCCTAAATGTGTGTGCATTATATAACAGAGCTGCAAAGTATGTAAGGCAAAAGCTGAGAAAACTGAAAAGAGAAATAGGAAAATCCATAATTACCATTAAAAACTTCAATGCACCTTTCTCAACAATTGATAGAACAACTAAACAGAACACTAGTGAGGGCAAAGAAGAACTCAACAACCCCATAAATCAACAGAATATGATCACCATGTATACTCCAGCCCACAATGTAAAATATACATTCTTTTCAAGTGACCATGGAACGAATACCAAGACAGACACTATCCTGAGACATAAAATAAATCCTAACACATTTTAAAAAGTTTTTAGAGTGTGTTATCTGAATAAGGTGAAATCAAAGTAGAAATCAATAACAGGAAAATCTCTGAACACTTGGAGACTAAATCATATAGTCTACATAGATCAAAGAGGAAAACGACGGCGATGAATGGAAATGAAACTAAGCATACTCAGCTAAACCCATGCTGAGAGGGAAATTCACAGCCTAAAACACTTACATGAGACAAAAGGAAAAGTCTTAAATCAATAATCTAAGTTCTCACCTCAAGATCCTACAAAAATAATCAAAATGAACCCAGAGCAAGCAGAGGAAGAAAATAGTAAAGATAAGAACAGCAATCAGTGAAATTGTAAACAGGAAAAAAAAAATTAAGCCAATGAAAAAAAGAAGGTGTTTCTTTGAAAATTATCAATAACATCAATAAACCTCTAGCAAGACTGTCAAAGAAAAAGTGAGAGACAATGTTAATCACCAATATCAGGAGTGAAACAAGGGATAGCACTACAGAAGCTGCAGACCTCGAAAGTATAGGATGTGAATACAGGAAACTTATCTAGCACATAAATTTAACAACTTAGGTGAAATAAGGCCATTTATCAAAAGCACAAAATACCACAATTTACCCAATATGAAATACAAATTCTGAAGAAATTGAATGGTAGGCTCTGTGCCTGTAGCACAGCGGCTACAGTGCCAGCCACATATACCAAGGCTGGCAGGTTTGAATCTGGCCCGGACCAGCTAACCAACAATGACAACAGCAACCAAAGAATAGTCGGGCATTGTGGCGGGTGCCTGTAGTCCCAGCTACTTGGGAGGCTGAAGCAAGAGAATCACTTAAGCCCAGGAGTTTGAGGTTGCTGTGAGCTGTGATGCGACAGCACTCTACCCAGGGTGACAGTGAGACTCTGTCTCAAAAATAAATAAATAAATAAATAAATAAATAAATAAATAAATGAAATTGAATTGTAAAAAAGCAAAAAACAAAAAACTCCCCAAACAAAAATCTCCATGCCCAGATAATTTCACTGGAGAAATCTACCAAATGTTGGAGAGTGATTCACACTAATTCTGTAGTATCAGAGACTGTGTGCAATTGGCAGAGGGAGAAACACATGAACCAAAAGAACAGGACAAGGAACCCAGAAACAGAGCATCTACAAACAAGCCCCACTGATTCTGACAAAGGAACCCAAGAGGTAACCTCTTTGATAAATCCTGAAGCAATGGATATTCACAGACTAAAAAAGGAAAACAAAATGATCTTCACCTTTTATTAATTATAAATTAACTCAAAGTGGATCATGGCCTTACATGTAAACTGAAAACTATACAACTTTTAGATGATAACATGGGAGAAAATCTTCAATATTTTTTAGAAGTATTTTTAGACTTGACGCCAAAAGCACAGTCCATAAAAGTAAAAATTAATAAATTGGACTTCATCAAAATTAAAATTCTGCTCTGCAGAAGCCTCATGTAAGACGGTAAAGAGGTAAGCACAGACTAAGAGAAAGTATTCACAAAACCCATATCTGACAAAAGACTAGAGTCTAGAAAAATTCTTAGGACTCAATTGTAAAAAAGAAAAAAAAGGCAATCCTATCAGAAAATGGGTAAAATACATGAAGACATATTTCACCAGTAAACATGCACAAATAGCAAAGGGGCCATGAAAAGACATTTTACATTGTCAACACTAGGGAAAAGTGAATTAAAACCAAGGTAAAGTGTCACTACGTATCTATTATGGAATAGCTAAAATAAAAATTAATGATAATTCCAAATTCTGGAGAAGATGCTGAGAAACTGGATCCCTCATATATTTCTGGTAGGGTTATAAAATAACACAACCACTCTAGGGAATAGTTTGGTGGCGTCTTAACATACTAAATATGCAACTACCATATGGCCCAGCAACCGCGCTCCTGGGCCTTTATCCCAGAGTACCAAAGACTTACTTTCATAAAAACCAGTCCGTTGATGTTTACAGCAGCTTTATTCATTTCTAAGGGCCAAACACCAGAAATGACCCAGATGTCCTTCAAAGAGTAAATGGTTAAACAGTGGCACATTCATGCTATGGCATATCACTCAGTAATAAAAATACACAAAATCTGGATGAATCTCCAGACAGTAATGCTGAATTTAAAGAAAACAATCCTAAAAGTTTATATACCATAGATTATTTCATTTCTGTGACTTTCTTCAAGTGACAAAATCATAAAAATGGAGAACAGATCAAGGGCAGCCAGGGGTCAAGGAGGGGTGGGGTGGGGGAACGGGAGAGAGATGTGGCTACCGGAGGGCAACACCGTGAGGAGATGAGTGGAAATATTCTGTATCTTGACTGTATCATTGTCAACATCCTGGCCTGATATTGTCCTATAATTTTACAGGAGGTTACTATTGAGGGAAACTGGGTATAGGAAGGGTTTTATAGGATTTCCCTTTTCTTTCTTTTTAAAATTTGTTTAGAGATAAGTTCTCACTCTATTGCCTAGGCTAGAGTACAGTGGCACAATTATAGGCTCACAGCAATTTACAACCCTGGGCTCAAGCAAGCCTCCCGCCTCAGCCTTGGGAGTAGCTGGGACTACAGGGGTGTATCAGCACACTCAGCTAATATTTTAATTTTTTTTTTTTTTTAGAGATTGAGGTTGCCCAGGCTGGTCTTGATCCTCCTACCTTTGCCTCCCAATCTCTTTTATTTCTCGTGACTTTGTGTGGATCTCCAATAATTTTAAAGCAGAAGTTTAAATCTTTAAAAAGTTATACAGCAGCAGTATGGCTGACTCTCCTAAAGAAAATAACACTGGACCTACCAAGGATGATCTCCCTTTTTTAAAGGCAGCTGGTTAGCAACCTCAATTCCATCAGCAACCTGAATTCCCCTTTGTCGTGTAAACAAAGTCCAGGCTCCAGAGTTTGGGAAATGGACATCTTTGGGAGGCCATTATTCTGCGTACTGCAATATATAATGTATTTTAAAAATTAAAGTTTTAAAATATAAGCAAGGAGTATGAAAGTATAAAAAGCGATTTAAGTAAATATAAATAAAGCAAATGGCACTTATAGAAATGGGAAACGATTAAGCTTACAGTCTTGATGGAAGGATTAAACAGAAGATTAGACACAATTGAAGAGAAAAATACTAATAACATGGAAAGTATGAATAGATTCTAACATTTTCCACCATTTAGCTCAAGGAGACACAGACAGAGAAAATATAAAAGGGACATCAAAGAGGGTAGAGCAAGTAGGTCTAAGGCCACCTGGAGTCCCAAAGTGAGACCAGGAGAACAGGGGAGGGGCAATATTTGAAGAGATGATGCTTGAGGATTTCCCAGGGCAGTTGCAAGACATCAGTCCTCATATCCTGCTTGTCTAACAAACTTGAAGTATAGTAAATTAAAAGAAACTCATACCTTTAAAATTGCTAAAAAAATTGCTAAAATGCTAAAAAAGAGATTTAAAAAAAACTGAAAAGAAAAGACAGATCACTTACAAGAGACTGGGCTATATAGCTCACAGTAGCAATAATGAAAGCTAAGAGACTGGTGATATTATCTTCAATGTTCAGAAAAAGCAATTGTCCAGCTAAAAATCTATAGTGAAACTATTTTCTAAGATCTTTTAAAGTTAAGTACCACATTTTTGTAGTAATGACAACAGAGTTTATTTCCAACTGATATGTTATTAAGTGCTTACCATGTGCAAAGCACTCTCTATGAACTATCATAGTCTTACGTGGCAAGCATAATTCCCATTTTCCATACGGGAAAACTGAGGCACAAACAGGCAAAGAGATTTGCCCAAATCTGTCTGATTCCAGAGTCCCTGTTCTTTCCTCCACACCAAGGAGATGCATCTTAGATTATTTGGATTTTCAAGGATTCTTCTGTTTCGGGGCTGGATTCAGGACGGACATTTTGAAGATAAGAAGCTACTACCGATTTGAGGAGAGGGAGCTTCAAACTTCCAGAGCCCAAGAGTTTACTACCTCTACTCAGTAGACCTGGCAAGTCTGAGCAAACACACAATCAGGGTTTGGGGAGGAAGACCATCACAGGTGGTACCTGTGTGATGTCACGGAGGAGCTCTGGGAAGGGCAGCCTTGCTCTGTCTCCTTCTTCCTCTTCTCTCCTGCTTTGTCCTCTCACACCCACCCCTGCAGCTCTCCTCCTTTCTGTCTGTCTCTTGTGATGGTGACTCCCTCAGCTAGCTTAGGAAGTCAGTGCCCATGGCCTGCCCAGAGGACGGGCTTCCCAAGAGCTGCCACAGACCCCTTCCCTCAGGCTGTGGAGCCCTGTGGCCCTCCCTAGGCCTCACCATTATAGTCTCCTCCACCCCAAGATCCCTTTTCCCATTCCCTAATCCTTTCTTTCTCCCCTTCATTCCTGGACAGCAACTTTAGAGTGTTAGCTGAGCTCCCGATTGCCCTTATATTCTACCCAGTTTGTGGTACCTACCAAGGCTACTGTGCTTAGAAAGGACAGACCTGCATAATACAAGACCTATTCCCCATCCTACCTGTTTCTCTAGTGGGCCAATGATGGGCTCCTGATCCCAATCTTTTGCCTGGGTTAGTGGGTCATGACTTAGCGGCCAAACTCGGAAAAGGTAGGCTGAGACAGCCATATTGCTCTGGGGATTTTGGAACAGGGGGTGAAGCTCTGGAACTGAGTTATTGTTGGTGGGTGCTGGAGCTGAGAAGTCCTGATGCCAAGTCGGGCCACTTAATGAGTTGATGAGGCAGGAAAAGAAGAAAGGGGAGAGGAGAGGAGGTGTGAGGTGGAGGGAGGAGAGAGAACATGATCATCGCTTACAGGGAGATGGAGAGCTGTGGTCCTTGAAAGCTGCCAGCATCTCCTGGGGGGCAGGAGGTCCCCAATACCCTAATCATGTGTATCACTCTTTACGTGTATATGATGATTTTCTTATACAATGATTTTTTTCATGTTAACTGATAAAGCAAGGAAAAACCCCTTAATTTCTTCATTTGTAAAATGGGGATAATAGTGATAAGATCATCCACCCTGCGAGGTTGCTATGAAAACTAAATGAGCAAACATCCAAAAGAGTGCCCCTCAGTGTGGATGCCACATAAAGGTACTCTCCTCTCCGCTGTGCCCCTCTCCCCACGGTCAACATTGATGTCATGTTCTGGGATGGGCACTGAGAGTTCAGTGACAAAAATGCCAGAGTGGTATGACTGTCAAGGTCATTGCCCAGCCATGGTCTTCCCAGTTCCCAGTGGAAGGAATGAAATCAAGCAACATACCTTAAAGATGCAAATATGTAGCTTTTCTGCAGGGGGAAAGAAAAAAGAGATGAAGGAAAGAAGGAAAGAGAAATGGAAATCACCATTATTCTTAATCATTACATGGCACATTAGAATAATATGATTATTCAGTGGTATTCTAATTAGGCTTAATGAAGAGTAATGGGTGTGAGAGAAGGTGTGGAAAATATAGTTTTATGTGGTGTACCTCTCCTGGCAGGGAAACACAGGACCCCACATCAGACCCTGGGACTCAGGGACTAAAACCAGATGCACCCATCCATAACTCCTGCCATGTGTGTTTGATAGGGTTGGTTATCTGTGAAACCAGGCAGATAACCGTTGGCAAATTTAGGTGGGACCAGCAGAGGCTACATTTTGTGAACTGTGATGGGTAGAGAACTTTGTTGTGAAAGTGAGATTGTTCTGGAATGTGAGTGTGATATTGTGTGAGATACAACCTCTCCCCATGTGTGGTCTATATAAACCTATCTATATAGGATCTCTCAGGACACCTGGGTTAGGAATAGGGCAAGGGGAGGAGGGGTCAGAGTTAGTGGGTAAATAACTTGTGAATTTCAGGGGTCCCAAATAACCGGCTCTATAGAAGACAGAGGAAAATGACCCAGCCTCTTTGCTATCTGAGGGAGGGCTCCTCTGCCTTCATGGTGGTAAACTTACTATGGACTTCATAGTTCTTGAGTATATTTCTCCAGGGGTGTTGACTGGATTCCTGGTTACTGATGTGATTCCTTCCTTTTTTCTTCCCTCCTTCCCTCCCTCTCTCCCTCCTTCCTTCCTTTCTTCTTCTGGGTGATCAGACTGGCCAGTTTAGAGTCAGCATGGGCAGTAAACTGAGCCAGATAGAGGGGAGAAAAAGAAAATTTATATTAAGTCCTTGGAGCCCTATGGATTGGATGGGCATATCAGTTGGCACAGCCGAGAAAGATTATAATGGTTCAAAAAAGTCAAAGGCTTACTATAACACAGGCTTATTCCTCATTATCCTACATATTAATCACAGGACAGCTGGAAGCTCCACTTGGTGTTATCACTCCAGGGTTCCAGTTGATGTTGTAGCCACCATCTGGATTAGAGCAGGTTGTGAAAGCAGAGGAAAAGAGTTCTGGTAACTCAGTGCTTTAGCTTAAACACTTGGTATGTCCACTCGTAACTCATTGACCAGAATGATCATGGGGTTCCCACCTGTTCACAAGAGACCCGGGAAATGCAGTCCCACCATGTGCTCAGAAAGTGAGAAGTTAGAAATATTTGGTGAACAACACTGATGACATTAAGACGTTTTGTGGCTTCAAGCCCGCTTGTCATGGACTTTCCTGAGCCTGTGACCATCAGCTGCTCAATCGTCAAACATTTGCCAAGGGCCTATTCTGTCACTAGATTGGGTTCTGGGAACACTTGCAAAGATGAACAAGCCATAGCCCCTGATCCTAAAGAACTTAAGGAGTCATATGGCAGGTAAACAAGTAAATAATGGGGACCCATCATTGTTAAGAACTATGATTAAGTTGGGAACATAAGGCCCAGTCTGAGAAGTCTGGGCCAGCTTACTGACGGAGGTGATGCTTGAGTGGATCCTGAGGATTAAGGAAGAATGAGGCAAAGAAGAAAAGGAAGGGCATGGCAATCAGAGAGAATGGCGTGTGCAAAGGCACAGAGGCAAGACATTTGGGGGGAAGAATAAAATATGGTGGGCACGTAGGATGTGGAAGGCAATTGATAAGAGATGATTGCTGGAGAGGTAAGCAGAGGCCAAGTCACAAAATGCTTTCTCTGCCATTCTGAAGACTGTAGGCTTCATTCTGTGAGCAGCAGGAGCTCACAAATCTCGGGCTTGAGCCACATTTTGGAAGACACTCATTGGCTGTCACATGAAAAGAAAATCACTTAGGTGGGGGCAAATCAGGGGACAAGGAGAACAGTGAGGAGGTGGTGGCAGACAATACTGGTGGCTTGGCTCAGGCAGTGGCGATGGGATGGATGTCGGTAGGCAGAGTGGGTGGTATTATACTACCTGTCAATCAATGGGAACAGGACAGGTTGGCCAGCTGCACAGGATGGGCACGTTGTGAAAGACAGGCCTGAACTTGTGTCATGTATGATCATGTACAAATACTTCGTTTCTGTATGATTCAGCTCCACGTTGACTGCTTTAATTATTTTCTTGAACAGGGCATAAAGCTATCACTCAATATGTCAGTACTTCCTATCTGTTGGCTCTGTACTGGACACAGAGGATTCAGCATGAACAGCTGGGGCCTGGAGGAGCTCACGGCCTCAAGCTAGGTCCTCACTCAGGCATGCTAAGGAAGGACAGGTGGCTGGGGGAAGCTGGTGGGGGGACTTCCAGGCTTCTCTTACACCAGTGCTACCCGGTTTTATCTATTCCAGCCCCACATTTGCAAAGCTCATCAAATCCATGTCCTACCTGTACCGGTATTTACATTAATTCACTTTTTTGCCTAATATGCCCACTTCAGCCTCTTTCTAAGCAAAATGGTTAGGAGCGCATACATTTGGATATGGTGCTGATATTTTTAATGCACATGAAAACAAAATAAGGCAAAATGAAATGTAAACTGTCCAAGTGGCACCCAAAACATTTAGCACCCACACTTTGAAAAACATGGAATAAGCCTACATAAGTCCAAAACTATGTTCCTTTTCAGGTTTGCTCCCAAGGTGGTCAGGTGACCACCCTTCATCATTTTTATACCCAATCCTTTTAGCACAAATAAAGTCCCTGACCTCTTGTCTTGCTCAAGCTCTTTTTTTCCCCAGTCGCCCAAGGCTTCAGGCATTCAATGATCCACTTGTAATGGGCTTGTGGGTAAGGCCTGCTCTGTGAGCCCAAGAAGGACACCCAGCGGCTACCTCCTTAAGTGCTATTGGACAAAGAGTGTTGGATCAAGGGCAGTTACTGAGGTCGGGAACTGCTGGCTTGCCTGGCCCCCTGCTGGGATGGGCACATCAATCAGGCTACAGGGTGCCACCTGTGTCTGGGCGCGGAGAAATTCACATGGTATGAAATGCTAAGAATCATGCATGTGCATAACACACACATCGGGGGACCTTGAGGTTCCCAGAATTCTCCAAGGGATCCTGCTTGCTGAACATCTGCAGAGGACGGTGAAGCTCCTCAACGTTGTTCTCTGTTTTTGCTTTAAAATCTTTCCCAGGCAACTGGCAGGTTGACTGACGTGCCTCCTGCATTGTCTATAGACACTTTCTGGATTCAGGATTCTGACAGCATCATCAAGGTCATTGATGACAAGCACCAGACGTTGGTGCTGGAGAAAAGAGGATCTTATTAGAGTAACGCTGGATAGTTCACTGAACTAAAGAGGAAATGGATAATTTCACCACAAGTAGGGCAGGAACCTGGGCAGCTGGGCAGCTGGAACTGCTCACTGCAGGCCTTTTAGGAGGCTGCCCTCGTGTGACCCTGAGTCTGACTGGTGGAGCTCGGGTCCTGGCCCCTCCTCCTGGGGGGGAGGGCAGTGTAGTTGGCAGCCTCTTTGCCACCAAGTGGAAAGAGAATAGAAAATCGGGTGCTCTATGATAGAGCATAAAGGGATGCTGGGCTTGAGGAAACCACAAATGTCAACTACTGAGTTGGGTAAGAAATAACAGAAGAGAAAACTGGAAGGTAACTTAGAGTCCATTAGTCAACCACATCCGGACCCAGAGACTCACTGGGCTCCCTGGCTCTCGGTGGCAAAGCTGAGTCCCTCCTCCAGGCAGATGCTCTGACTCTCAGAGCAAGGCTCCTTCTACTTCACACTCTGTGTTCAAAGCAAGAAAATATACAACAGCTAAGTCTCTGGGATCGTCTCCTCACCCCCTGCAGGTGCGTTTCTGTTTGCATCTTCTTAGAGCATCTTTGCTCTGATATTTTAGTGCTTGGTGAAAGAGCACTAAAAACCCCCTCAACACAAATGGAAACCAGCCCCATCTGGTTGACCCTGGGCATGGAAGGGACCCATCCTGCCCCAGGGAGGGGACGTGAGAAGGACATCTGGCTCAGGTTGACTCCTCCCTCTCACCAACCCCAGGGTACGCAGCCACCCACAGTTTCAGAAGACACCCCAAGGAAGATGAATTGTGCTGTTGACTCAGAGCAGAAGGGGACTGAGAGTCTGTGCCTCTTCCAAAAGCAAGGCACTGTCTGGGGCCTGTGACTCGCAAGGTGCTGGCTTCATTGCTCTGACACTATGAAGGATGTTTGGTTTTGTTCCCAGCGCTGTTATCATTTATCATCCTCTTGTAAGAGCTGGCGCCCTCCGCCTGTTCCCCCTTCCTTCTCGCCCTCTCCCAACCGCCACCTTTAATCCATCCTCCTATTCTGCCTATTCCCCTGCCACTGAGGGGAGTCCTAGTGTACTTACCCCAGAAGAAACTCTCCCACGTTGATTCCCAGAAGCTCAAGAAACACCCTAATTGAATTTCACTCATAAACCTTTGCTGAGCAATTCTTCTGGGCAAAGTACTGTGCTTAAGGAAGACTTTAGGTAGAAAAACAGTAAGACAAGTTCCTGCCTTCAGGAGCTTGTGTTTCAGCAAGAGAATAGCTGTGATGTCCTAGGCAGAGGGCATGAAGGACAGCACACAGGCAGGCCCAGAGAGTTACGGGAGGAGCCACATGTCTGCAAAGGATGGGAAGGGCGTGAGGGCCTTTGCAAGACCAGCATGGTTGGGTAGAGGATGGTGGAAGGCACAGACTTGGGTGAGGAATGAGTGGGGAGGGAGCCAATGAAAACAACAAATATTTTTTGAAAAAACGACTGAGAACAAAGAGACAGAAATGAAGGCAGAGCTAGAAGAGGATCTGCTGTACTTGAACTGGTTTGAAGGTGAGTGAGGGGGTGTGGCAAGGCTGCAGGCACCCAGGAGAGGAAGGGAGTAGGAAACAAAGCCCCAAGGGGCCTGGTGAGGCAGGGCCAAGGTTCGGGGAGGACTGATGTGGAGGGAAGTCAGAACACAAATTATTTAAGAATAGAGGAAAGGCAGAAACAGGTGTGTGACCACAGCGAAAATTTTTTTTTGTGTCTAGCTGTGTTGGCTACATTGTCTGTGACTCAGGAGGTGACATCACCTGCTGAGGGATGGGATGGATTTGGCTCTTAAGATTTCTGGAAGTTGGAATAGCCACTGAAGGAGTAGGAAATAAAAGAGTTGTCTGCACTGAGGCCCTACTGAGATTCAAACTTACCCCAGGGCCTTTGCATATGCTGTTTCCTCTATTTGGAACATACTGTCACCCACTCTTTGCAGGGTTAGGATTTTCTCATCTTCCAGATCTTTGCTTGAATGTCACTTCCTTAGAATGGCCTTTCCTAACAATTTCATGTAAAGTGGGTCCCCTACGCCCTCCTCCCATGATTTTCTATTTTAGCTCCTTCTTTATTCCTTTTTAGCACTTATATTTGCAATTACCGTATTAGTTTGCTTCTCTCTTCTTCCTCTTCCTCTTCTTATTCTTTTTCCTGTTTCATCCAGTTAGTATGTAAGCCCTAGGGACCACAGATCACATCTGTCTTATTTATTACTGGATCTTTCCAGCCAGACACACAGCAGGAAATCAAGGAATGCTTGTTGAGTGTAGAATGAATACTGAAGAACATGTGTTTATAGTGGAGCTAACTCACCAGGCTGTGCAGTCTTCCCCAGGGCTGGGGACTGCAGGAGGTTTCCACTGGAAAGTCAGCCTTATGGGGAACCCAGAGTCCTGGTGAGAATCGCTAAGTCTGGGGAGAAGGTATGCAGGCTGAGGCAGCAAGGAGCTATGCTGCTGTCATCTCCCTGTAAGAAAGAATTTGTCACATCACTGCAGGGAGTGGTCAGTTGAGCGCCTCTAGCTGTACCACCTCTGAGGTCCACCAACCACATAGTTCAAGTTGAGGCCACACTTTCCCTGGGCGGCCCCAGCAGTGACTGAGCATTGGCTTGGCCATTGCCTTTCACTGTGGGACTTCTCTAACTGACAGTCTTCACTCCAGAGCTCCCTACTGGGGTGGCCACGACTTTGTCAGTTGAGATTTTCAAGTAATCAAAGGCTGAGACGAGGTGGGAGTGTAGGCAATTTATGGGGTAGAGGGGGTAAAAGATGGGGCTGGGGTAAACCTGTGAAAGATAAAGAGAGAAGCAGAATCAGGCAGCCCGAGGTTCTCCCTGTCCAGTTCTGCTTCCCTGGGCTCATTGCCCCCACACCCCTCAAGCCCCTGGCAGTGGTGAGCTGCTGCCTGGCCCTGTGTGCTCCCTTGGCCTGTCATCACCCACACACACTCGATTAGGGGATCGAGTGACTTACAGGGGCTCTTCTTCCCCAGGGTCAGCATTTGCATAGGATGATGGATGCTGAGATGTCATCTAAACACATCCACACTTTGCATTTTAAACAAAGCAATTTCCAGAGGAAGCCGGGAGCTTTGTCTCCTTCCAGGAATGGTTCCTCTGAGTCCCAGTGTCTTAGACAGCACTTTCTGCTGTGTCCTTCTCCTCTACTGGGTCCTGCTGCTCTACTGGTCTCCTGTCCCCACCCCACCCCTCATTGACCTCAGTGTAGGGCAGGGGATTGCACAGAGCAAAGGATGGAAAGGGACACAGGTCCCTGGTCAGGGCCAAGCAAGGATCACCCAGGTACTCCTCTTCCCCTGATACTGGTGCCTCCTCCCCATCCCCATCCTGCAGGACACCTGTGACTAGGATAGGGAAATGACCTTAGCCAGGACCAGCTGCCTATGAGACATGGCTTGAGGGACACAGAGCACCTGCTACAGACGTCCCTGCCCACCTCCATGTCCCACAGTGCACACCAAGGGCTGTGTCCTCAGATCCTTCAGTGTTTTGTCTGGGAACATGGAATTTCTTCTGTCTAAGCTCTGATGTCTAATACCAAACAGTTGAGAGTTTTTTCTCTTAATGATTTTAAGTCTTTCTCCCAAGGGCCTTAGGATGGTGATAAAAATGCCACCATAATATTAGTCTATAAGCTTAGGCGGAAGGAAGGAAGGAAGGGGAAAAAGGAAGGAAGGAAAGAAAGAAAGAGAAGTTCCTGGATTTTTGTCCCCTGTAATGTGGTCCGAAGCCCAGCTGAGGTTCAGTCACACAGGTCATGACTTTTTATAAAGTCACTTAACCAGCTAATGGCATAGCAATACCTCCCGTGGCTCCCTGTCACAGTGCACAGGAGCTGCATGGCGTGGACGAAACCTCCAACAAATGTGTGTGTGTGTCCCCTCTCTCCCTTCCTGCCCTGACGGAAATGTTAGTGACCTGAACTGGCTGGGTGACAAGTGTCCCTGACAGGGGCGGGAGCAGACATCTGTGGCTGGAGGGGGCTCCTGAGAGGCCATGCGGCACCTGATGGTAGAGGGGACGGGAGGGGAGAAGAGTGGACACTTGCTGACTGCACCCGGCCTTTAGATGACTAGTCTGAAATACTGTGTGGGGGTGACACAAAGAGATATGAATTGAACTCAGACAGATCTGCATTCAAATCTGACCCCCGTAACTTTAAGTAAGTTGATTAATCTTTTTTTTTTTTTTTTTGCAGTTTTTGGCTGGGGCTGGGGTTGAACCCACCACCTTCAGCATATGGGGCCGGTGCCTTACTCCTTTGAGCCACAGGCACCACTCTGAGTTGATTAATCTTTCTGAGCTATAGTTTCATAACAAGAAGGCAGTGGCGTTTACATCAAACACTCACTGCGCAGAGAGAACGGGAGAGTGTGCAGGGTGGCTGGAATACAGGCAGCAGCCCACTAAAGTTACCCATCAGCATCTTCCCTCGGTAATCATCAGCTTCCCTGTGTGGGTTGGGCAGGGAGGTGCCCGGCCTGTGGCCACAGCCAGTAAGTGGCAGGCAGACTTCTACGCCTAGACCAGTCTGAGGCCGAAGCTCCTGCTTCATCCCGGCCGACAGAAAGTTTGACCCACCATCTCCAGGTAGGAGAGACAGATCTGACCATGCCGCTCCCCTGCTTTAAACCCTACAGAGCTTCCCACTGCTCTTCCCGTTGTTAGCAGCATCCTCAACAAGACCCACAAAGCCCTGCAGGATCTGGCCCCTCCAACTTCCAACCTTCTCTTTTCTTCCTCCCCTGCTGCCAACAACCAACCATTCAAGTGGTCTTCCTTGGGTTCCTTGAGCAAGCCTGAAGCAGCCTTTCTCTCTCTCCTCTTTCTGGTAGCTCCTCTCTCTTCCTGAAACACTCTTCCCTCGCTGCACCTGGCTACTTCATTCTTTCGGGATTGACCTCAATCTGCTGCCCCAGGGGTGATGTCCTTGGGAAACGGTCTTCCATATATCATCACCAGTAAAGGCCAGGCCAGTTCCCCTGTTAAACTGCCATAGATCGCTGAACATCTCCTGTATGAGATATACTCTAGCCACTAGTTCAGTGTCTGTCTTCTCTGCTAAACTTTGAGCTCCCACTGTGCCCCCAGAATCCAGCCCTGTGCCTGATGTTGGATGAATGAGAAAAAGAGAATGGGCCAAAGTGACTGGAATTCAGGAGCCCCAGAGGGGAGAGAGTACTCCCTGGGAGGAAGAGGATTTGCCCTTTTGGGTATGTGCTGAAACAAGCCTTGAAATAACTACTAGTACCTTTGAGCCTGGGGTGGGTCCCCAGAGGGCATGTCCTGGTTCTATAGAAGGACACTGTGCACAGCAGGGCTCAGGGCAGGGCAGGGGCAACTGTCTTTGATTTGGGCAGTTTCTGTTCTTTGAGCATGAAGTAAATTTGCAACTGAGGCAAGATAAAATACACAGGTGGTGAGGTTTCCAAACTTCCTCCACTCCCTCCACCCCACATCCTCTGCCTAAGAAGAGATTTTGCTCAGTGGATCAGCTTCTAATCCTTTCGCCTGTGCAGGAAGACAGGAAGATGTCAGATAGGCTAAGCAGAGCTGGATCAGGGAGGGGAGTGAGCAGGGGAGTGAAGTTTGGGCCATTTGTGGTTGTTCTGGGTTTTGCTGGGCTGTTGTTTTTTTAAAGATGACTGGCTGAGCACTGAACATGGCATTGGGGGTTTATCTGAGATGTGCATTTATATAGGGATCTTGAGAATGCAATGAGTGGGTCTTTTTCAAATCTTCCTGGGCTGGCCCAGGTGCCTGGCTGTCCACTCCTCATGTCCACCCCTGCCTTACACTTGCTCCAAGGTTGTCGTCTCTGCCTATGAGAGAACAGGAGGACAGGAGGCTCTGGTTTTTCCCTCTGCTCCATAGGGGAAGTGGAAGAGACTCCTCACTACCCAAGCGTCAGCCTCAGTGCCTTGTGGTGTGTCTTTGGTTTGTGACAGCTGCCAACGGGATCTTTGCACAGTGGGCTGGGCATTTGGGCTGATGAGGAAGGGATGTCTGTAAAAGTAAGACCAATTTCCTGGAAAAAGTAAGTAGAAGAAGGGTCTCAAAAGACTCCTACCCCTACTCTCCCCACCATTCTGCAGGAAGAGGCTTGGGTCTGACCCCCAGACACTGGGCTCTGAATGGCCAAACCCCAGGAGCCCCTCCTCATCCCAGGTGGGCATCGAAGGAGTAAGAGACACACAGATGGAGGAGAAATGCTGGGACAGTCAGGGTGACAGTCACTGGGGCCAGGGAGAGTGGAATGTGGGGTCACCTTTGTTCTTCACAAACGTTGACAGGGACCACTTAGGTCTGCCAAGAAGGTCTTTCAGAACTGAAGCCACAACAGTGCCTTGCACTATTGAAATTTGGGGTCAGGTAATCCTTGCAGCGAGGGGTCGTGCTGTGCACTGTAGGGTGTCAGCCGTATCCTTGGCCTTTACCCACTAGATGCCCGTAGCTTCCCTTAGCATGACAACAAAAGATGTCTTCAGATATTGGCAAATGTCCCTTGGGAGACAAAATCCCCCATTAACTTCCATTTGTTAATTAGTGGTCTAAATCAATGGTTCTCAACCTTCCTAATGCTGCAACCCTTTAATGCAGTTCCTGTGGGTCACAGCCCACAGGTTGAGAACCGCTGGTCTAAATCTAGTCATGCTGTTGTGTGCTGTCCAGTCCAGCGAGCTTCCCTGCACCCACACTGCTCTGGAGAATCAGAGGCGAGGTCATAGCTTCAGTTCTTCTTTCAAGGGAAGGAAGATCTTTCCCCCCAGATGTCTTTTGGCTTATTTCTCTCAGCTGTCAAATAATGACATAAAAGGTGATTGCTAAGCCCCTTCTGCTTCATGAATCTGTGTTCACCAGATGAGTTGAATCTTATTGCCTGGGTGGAGAACAACGGAGGTGTTGGCTGGGTGTGAGGAGGAGTTCCCAGTGGTTAAAGACTGCAGTGCCGTGGCTGTTATGGGGATGCTCATTCCCTGTCCCTCCTGAGCCGCCCCTGCATCCTTCTTGCACTTGCAGTAGCATCTCAAACTTGGCATGGCTGGTTCTTGCGTCTGCCCCCAAACTTGCCCTCCCTGAGTCTTTCCCATCTCAGTGGATGACAACCTTCCTCTTCCAGTCGCTGGACCACTTATGTCTCCTCTCTTATAACCCACATCCAACCTATTGGCAAGTCCTGACGGCTTTACAGACAGATCTAGGACCCGAGCACCCAACACGTGCTCTGAAACCCCCCTGCTCCATGTCACAGTCACCTCACCAGTGGTCTCCTAGTTGGTCTCACTGCTTCCACTCTGGCTTCCCAGTGCCTGCTATCAACACAGCAGCCAAAGGTTCCTGTTGAAATATGTCATTGTGTCACCCTGCATTCAAAAGTTCCACTGGCTCCTCTTTTACTCCTTAGAATGGAAGCCACATTTCTATGGCCCCATGGCCCCATGCCCTCTTTCTGACCCATTCTGCTTCAGCCACACGTGCTTTCCTTCATCTGTCCTGAACAGTTCAAGCATACTCCTACTTCAGGGCCTTTGCACTGCATGCTCTCCTGCTTGGAGAGCTTGTCCTCCAGACACCCATGAAACCCTCACTTTCTTCAACTTACTGGTCTTTTTTATTGGTTTTTGTTTTGAGACCAAGTCTCGCTCTGTCACCTGGTATAGAATGCCATGACATCAGCCTAGCTCACAGCAACCTCAAGTGATCCTCTTGCTTCAGCCTCCCAAGTAGCTGGGACTACAGGTGTGTGCCACCATGGCTGGCTACTATTTTCTATTTTTAGTACAGACAAGGTCTCACTCTTACTCAAGCTGGTCTTAAACTCTGAGCTCAAGCAATCCACCCACCCCAGCCTCCCAGAGTGCCAGGATTACAGGTGTGAGCCACCTCGCCCAGCCATTCAACTTACTGTTCAATGTAACATCCTTGTTGAGGCTGCCATGAATGCTCCTTTTAAAATTGTATATCTCCATTCCTGAACCCTCAAATTTAGATTTATCCCCTCCTGGAATGTACCACATTCTAACAAACCATATAATTTGGTTATTTTCTTTGCTTATTGTCTCTCTTTTCCTCCCAACAGACTATGAGCTTTGTGAAGATAGTTTTTGCTTGTTCCGTTCACTGATAGATTCTCCACGCCCAGAACAATGCCTGGAACAGAGTAGACCCTCAGTCAATATTTGTTGAATAAATTCATGAATGAATGACCAATGGTAAAGTTTTCCTCCTTCTCTGAAGCTTCACTTCTTTTACTAAAGAGGGACAACATTGAGAGAATGAGTGAACATAGAGATATAGATGAGAGTTAAATCTTTGAAAATATGAGCCATTAGCTGATCTGATCACAATTATATATACAAATAGGAGAAGTAGCACAGAAAATCCTAAATGCAGATAATCCAATAACTATTTCTATTTTGATTGATGTTATGGTAACTGTTTCCTAAGTATTGTTTTTTTAGGTAGTAGCATGAATGCCAACTTGTGTGTACATGTGGCGCACCAGTAAGCATGTGTCAGGGCAGTGCATGTGAGTGGAGAAATTACCTCACAATAATCCACAGACTGAGTACTTTCATTCCCACAAGCACATAATGCATATCATGCCTGAGACCAGCTAGGTGTTGTATACGGCGACCATCACATGGCTCACATCTGCTGGGGCCTCCGGCAGACTTACAAACAGCTCACTGAAAGTTGACCAGACCCTGACCTGTCCATGTAGGGGTTCTGTGGGTGTCATGGTTTGCTGCTTGCCCCCTGGACTTCAGGCTACTTCTTCCCCACTGGGTAGCTGTAGCAGTTACAGAGATTCATTCAGGGATAGGCACAAAACCCACTGGGCTTAAGAATGAAGCTTGGACCTTTTCCATGGTTGCAGGAAGGGGTTTTCTCTCTCTCCCCCAGGGCGTGAAATAAAACACCTGGAGGCTTTCTTGCTACCATGATAGAGAAGAGATCGAACATGGACCAAGCAGACAGAAGGGAGAACTGAGAGGATCAGAAAAGTTGAGCCATAACCCCATTTACTTTGTGAAACTCTGGATCAAACCCTGCCTGATCCCTGCCCCTCTTCTGGACTTCACATATATCCAGGCAATAAATTCAGTAAGCTGTATAAGCTGAAGTGTCTTTTACTTGGAACTAAAGGCATCTAGATATTGTCCTCTTTGATCTCTTCCAAGTCCTCCCCTCTGCTGCTTACAGGTCCTGGAACAACACGTGGGCTGTGCTGTCAGTGTTTTGTGTGTGCATACATAGATGCATTGCAAAACCTAAGGCAATGTCTTGTTCTTGGTTCATGTGTTTCTGATGTAGCACTGGCATTCATGAAAATAATACATCGCCTCACAATTAATATTAAGAAGTAAGGGTCTCCCAGCCCTGCATCACGCTGCTCAAGTTGCATTCCTAAGTTTTGCTGCTGAACATACTTTCAAAATGCCCACATGACTCCCCAGAGGACACAGAGGCTGAGATGGCTCTCCCAATGGCCTCACTGAGCATGGGCCTGAGACCTGAGGGCAGTGCTGTCCTGGGGACAGCAAGCCTGGACAGATAATGTGTGAAGAAACTCAACAGGCCTTTCCTTATTTATTAGATTCCAGATATGTCAGGCCACGAAGGAAAACTCCTAGGGCACTTGATTTACAAGGGGATCTTTGGGAGAACATACACAGAGGTGCAAATACGTACAGGTGGGTGATGCTACAATGAGAGACTGCCAATTTTAAAAAATATATACATCTTCAGAAGCCATTCCAGCCATATCATTAGAAAATAAAACAATCTTTCCACGTAGTGCTTTTCTTTGGTGCTGTTTTGGGGGCATAGACTCTGGGCCCTTCAGTCTTTTCATCACGGGCTTGTTACCCTCCCTGCCACTTCTATCTGCATAGGGGGAGGGGAGAGTCCTTAGGGAAAGGGCCTCCCAACACAGGTGGGTGGCAGGTCTGGCTCCTCTACGGCCTTGCCATGGCCTCCCGACCTTGTTCTGGTCTGAAAGCCTCTTATGTGGTTCTTACGTTGTGGCCTGGGGAATTTCCCAGTTTGCACAAACTGGGTCCACACATGAGAAAGTCAGTCTGGAACCTTTAGAAAGGATGGGGGCAAGGGGCCCAAACAAAACCCAGCCAGTACCACCTTCTCCATGGTTGGATTTTTGTTTATTTCGTGGTTCATTTCAAATGACCTGGATCATGAGAGTACAACTGACAAGGGCTGCTTCCTCTTTACAGTTCTTCCAGCTTTGGGGTACCTTGAGTTCTGTTCTGTGGATGGGAGGGTCTTCTAAACTCTCCTATTGTCAGCCCCCTCCCTCCCCAGAGAGGGCCCACATCTGTCTAGGCTTTCAACTAAGGAGCTGGCCCCTGAACTTTTCTGAATGTCCAGTGGGTCCATCAAACCCATCAGCAGTTCCATTGTCACTGATAACATTTCTAGTGCCACCGAGAATGTCAAGTATAATAGCAGCCTCCACCTCATGGGCCCCCTCTCTCCCTGCTAGAGGGGCTCTAATGTGGGGGAACTCACAAAAACACTAGATCCAGGGAGGCAAAGCTGCCCCGTGTGTGAGCCCCCACCCAGGTGATGCATGGTGAGTAGAGACCTTGCCTGCTCCCTGCCTTCCCCCTCTCCGGGGGCACAGGTCCAGACCAGGTGGGCCTGCAGGAAGGGAAAGATGGACTGTGAATGCCAGCTGTGCACAGGCACTGCAGGCAGGGTAGACAGCCTGGGTCCTCGTACCCGAGTGGGGAAGTGGGAGTGCGGAGGGCAGGGTCCCTGGCGGGGAGTGGCCACCCTCTGCCACACCTCCTCTGGCACCCACAGTGAGAGGCTGGGGAGCTCCATAGGGCATGCCCTAGGGCCCTTACCAGGAGCTTTCTCCAGTTCAGGCCATGGGGCATGGCCATGCTAGCCTTGGTTTTTAACCCAAGTTCCCTGATGCCAGGGAGGTGCCTTTGCCTTGAGTATGTGTGACCACCTAGATCAGGGATGAGGGGTGCTGCAAGGAGGCCTGGGGGGCAAAGCACCCTGGGTCACAGCTCCAGTGCTGGCCTGTCAAGTGACTTAGACCTTAGGAGGAGGGCACATGTCATGGATCTCTTGGAACTCTTGATACTTTCTATGTGGGGACATCTTAGAGAGCTGCCCTGCAATTTCTGGGTCTTAGCCAGCCCTGCTTTGGGATGACCTCAGCACAGACCAGCACGGATGCTCAGGCCCAGCACTGGGGGCAGAGAACCAGGGAGGCGGGGCCAGGGCAGCACCTTTGCTAAGAAAGCTGCGGGATGGGCACCTGGCCACCTGGTGTCCTGGTGATGGGCAAGGTCTGGCTGCTCTTCTTGGTGGGGCAGGTTGGGTTAGAAGGGGTGGACAGGGACATCCCAGAGGGGCTTGCTCTGACCCCTGCCTGAGAAGGCAGCCCATTGGAAAAGGCACCTTCCATCACATCTTGATTCCCCCCATCCATGGGAGCTGCTCTTAACTGCCTTCACCCAAGCCATGAGCACAGATGGGATGTTCTGAGCTGCCTCTCCAATGGGTTAAAATTGGTTTTCATGGCTAGCCACAGAAATGGGGTGACCCACTATCCCTGTTCTCCCAGGTCTGAGAGGTTTCCTGGGACACAGAACTTTCTAGGGTTAAAACCAGGAAAGTTCTGGGCAAGCTGGAATTGTTGCTCACCCTACACAGCAGCTGGGAAGACTGCAGGGGTCCCACCAGAGAGCTGGGCCTGCTCAGTGTGCCCAGGGGAGCTACACCAAACCTCCTGGTCTAAGGGTGGCAGGAGGCAACTCCTCCCATGGCACTGGCCTGCCAGCCCAGCGGTGGGATGCTGAATGCAGGGGCACAGGGGATCAGGCAGGCTGACAGACCACCCCCCAGGTTCCCTCCCTTCAGGGCCCCACTCCCCACTTATGCAACATCTCAGCTGCTGGGCCTTTCTAGTGCTTGGCAGAGATTGGTTTGACCCCCTCCCCATCCTACCCTGGACCTCCCAGGATGGTCAGCCCAGAGTCAGAGTCCCAGGGTGTTCTCCATGGGTCCTGAACTTCCTGCAGGCCCACCTGGTCTGGACCTGTGCCCCAGGAGAGGGGGAAGGCAGGGAGCAGGGGAGGGCTCTGGGGAGTCTGCTCTGGATCCTGCCCTTCTCTGCCAGAGTGTTCCTGTTTGCAGGACCTGGAGTCACTGTGGCAGGCTGTACCCACTGAGTATGTGAGCTCTGAGGTAGGGTCAGGATAGATGGAACTGGGGGCTACTAGGAAGAAGAGAAGAAGACAGGTGGGCACAGGCAGGTGGGCACTAGCCACTATCCTCCTGTGGGTGCCATCCAGTTGGGAGCTGAGTGTGTGCAGAGCCTCGAGCAAGGATGGAGAAAAGGAGCCATCCGGACCTCAGGAGGACCTCAGAGCAGGCAGGGCCTCTGGAGGAACGATGCTTTTGTCCCCTGAGTACCTGACATCTCAGAAAGAAAAACCCCCAGGTGGCACCCAGCCTGAGTCTGCAGGATCCTGGGGGTTGAGAACACCCCCAAGGGTGGCCAGGGGATGGCAGGGGTCAGGAAACGTACATGCAGCCTCTGGGTCGTTGGTGAGGGAGGGGCACTCACTGCGGTGGTCTCTAGTCTCAAGGGGAGTCAGCCCCGGCCCAGGCCTCAGCACTGCCCATGAAGAGGAAAAAACATACCAAAGAAAGCTGGTTACAGATGAGCCCCATGCCCCTGCCCTCCCATCCCTGTCCCCCACCCCGCTGCACCCCAGAGTCTGCACACAGCCAGGGCGCTGGGACCCACTTCCTCTGGGACAGGGGTGGAAGGTCGAGGCTGGTGGCTGTGGAGGTCTCTGACTGGGTCTGTCCATTTGTCCGTGGACAGGCGTCTGTCCGTGTGCGGAGCCATCAGACCTTGGCCTCCAGCATCTCCAGGAAGAGTTTGTGCATGGGCACCTTGCCCTGCAGTTTCACGCTGTAGAAGTGCTGCACGGCCTTGGCCGCCGTCTGCCGCAGCAGAGGCAGTGTCAGCAGCAGCTTGCCCGTCCTCCGTGGCTCCTCGTGGCGCTGGCTCAGCTCGTAGTCCTGCAGCGCCTCATGTAGCAGGTCCTGCAGCTTCTGGACGGCTTCCAGGTCCTCAATGTACATGGAATCTGCGGGCACAAGGACGAGCGTGAGTGGGCCTGGCCGGAGAGTGCCAGGCCCAAGGGCCTGGGAGGCAGGCAGACAGAGTGAGGTGAGCCAAGGCTCTAAAAGGTTAAGCTGCCAGTCTGAGGTCCCAGAGGTTCAGGGAGGAGCCCACATCTATGCAGAACATTTCTCCAGAGGCACCAAGAGGTGAGAGGAGAGACCCCAGAGGGCTCCAACCCGGGCAGGCCTGCTGGATGCCCTGGAAGTGCCAGGTGGACTCTGGTGCTGGACTGGTGGAGTTGTAATCCTGTGCCCCTCACTAGCTAGCTGTGTGATGTTAGGTAAGTTACTAAACTTCTCTGGGCGTCTTGTTCCTCATTTGTGAAACAGTGAAATGGTCATGCCTGCCTCAAGGGTAGGTACAGGAGCTATTTCAGGTCAAGAGTTTAGAACAATGCTTGTCACAGTAAGTGTCTAGGAAGTAGTGTCACCCCCCGCTACTGCCACCCTCATCACTACTGTTGCTATTACTGCTACCAGGCCCCAGCTCCTCAGGTCTTTGTGTAATTGCCAACGTTAACAAAATTCTGGTACAGAACACAGAATATAGATGCAGATAAAGAGGGACTGAGCTCAGGGTCCGAGAGCCCTGTGGTGGGGGCATGAGGCTCGTGATGGAGGGAGCTGTTGAGAGTTCTCTAAAATCTTGGGGAGGGTTTTGAATTTAGGCCATGGATGGGGGCATTCAAATGAAATTTACCTAAACCCAGCAGGGCAGGGAGGCACGCGCTGACAGCTGAGTTACAACTGGGACCCACTCGACTGTAAAGTAGGAGTGTCTATTCACAGAGTAGCAGTAAGGGTCAGGTGAAATAGCACATTGCCAGGCACTTAGCACCTGGTAAATAGCAGCTGTTATTACCATTATTGTGGGGACTCAGGAGGGTGGCACTGCCTTTCTGCCCCATACTCAAGTCTCTTCCACATTTTTCTGCTCCTTGATATCAAGGCAGTGAGGATTCCTTCACTGCCAGTTGGGAGATGAAGCATGGCTCCATCCTACACTCTCAGCCACCCAGAGCATGCAGCCAAACTGTGGCTGGGCCCCACAAGACTGGGCCCTGGCCACCAGCTCCCTCTCTCCACCTTCTCACCCTCCCCCATCCTCCCCAAGGAGGCCAGAATTGGCAGCTGCCTTCGACCAAAAATGAAATAAAATAACATTGCAAGATTAATTTCTTTGCAATCCATCAGCAGGTCTGTATCGATGGCATTGATAAACTGTTAATTACAAAATCAATGGCTATGAATTTTTTCTGCTGTCAGGGAGCCTTGGGGACAGCTGGGATGCAGGGTGAATGGTAGCCAGCAGGCTCCCGAGGGGCTATGGTTTGGGGCCACACACAGCCTCCAATGTTCCAGGCTCTGCTGCACAGTGCCAGCCCCCTAAGCTACTGGACCCACGTGTAAGTTGTCCTGTCCACTCAACCTCAGCAGTGGCACCTGGTGCCCTTGGGGCTGCCCCTAGGACCACCTTGATGGTGTCCTGGCCCCTGACCCTCCCTCAGCCAATACCCTTTCTGCCATGCCTGGGTGATCTTCCTCCTCAAGGCTGGGGCAGGTCACTCCCACACCCTTCCTGGCTCTCTGTCCTGATCCTATTACAATTCAACCCCTCTGCAGCCCTTGAGCTTTTGGTTAGACTTCAAACTGCTTCTCTAGCCTTGGCCTCAAACTGCCCTATCCTTTCCCATGTTCTGCTCTGAGTTGATTGCTCCCCTAAAAAGATTACTCTCCTGGTTCCTGTCCTACTGAGTCACAACCCTTGCTTTGAGATTGAGCTTACATTCAACCTCTGCAGCTCAGAACAACCAATTTTTCCTGCTCTGAACCCTTTACACAACGGACCCTGCACCAGGGATCACTAGCTCTATTTCCGGTCAAGTTTGTCAAGTTCATTCCTAGGGACAGAGGCTACATCCAACCAGCTCTCTTCCCCAGGCCACCCACTATGCCTGGCAGAGCCAAACCGCGAGTTAGGAGAGATCCATGCCAAGCTCCATGCCCAATGCCTTACATGCAAGATGGCCTACTTTTCTGCACAATGAGCTGTATTTTTCAGATGAGGAAAGTGAGGTTCAGAGAGGTTAGGCGGTAGGTATGCAGCAAGTAGGTAGCAGAGACAGAATTTGAACCCAGGTCTGACTGACCCTGAAATACATGCTTAAAACCCCTGGTGCTCAAAGTGTGGTCTACAGACTGGTTACCATCTCCCCCTGGTTGTTACTTTCTTTCTGGGATAAGAAACTGGGAGTGATAGGCTGGGAGCAGTGGCTCATGCCTGTAATCCTAGAACTCTGGGAGGCCAAGGCAGGAGGATTGAAGTAGGAGTTCAAGACCAGCCTAAGCAAGAGCAAGACTTCTATCTCTACTAAAAATAGAAAAACTAGTCAGGTATTGTGGCAGGTGCCTTTAGTCAAAGCTACTTGAGAGGCTGAGGCAGGAGGATCACTGGAGTCCAGCAGTTTGAGGTTGCTCTGAGCTAGGTGGACACCATGGCACTGTAGCCTTGGCAATAGACTGAGACTTGGTCAAGGGAAGGGAAGGGAAGGGGAAGGGAGAAAAGAAAGGAAAGGAGAGAGAAAAGAAAAGAAAAGAAAAGAAAAAGAATAAGAAATTGAAAGTGAGGCTCAGCGCCTGTAGCTCAGTGAGTAGGGCACCAGCCATATACACCGAGGCTGGTGGGTTCAAATCCAGCCCGGGCCTGCTAAACAACAATGACAACTCCAACCTAAAAATAGTCAGGTGTTGTGGCAGGCGCCTGTAGTCCCAGTTACTTGGGAGGCTGAGACAAGAGAATCCCTTAAGCCCAAGAGTTTGAGGTTGCTGTGAGCCGTGATGCCATGGCACTCTACCGAGGTACAATAAAGTGAGACTCTGTCTCAAAAAAAAAAAAAGGAAAAGAAAAAGAAAAAAGAAATTGAAAGTGAGCACTTAGAAATGCTTAAAGCAATTTGGAAAGATACTTTTTATTTACGTCTATTGTATCTGACAATTTTAAAATTGGGCTTGTGTTTTGTACATACAGTTTTCTATTTCATTTTTCTAATGATGAATTTCTTGTATTTTACAAAATGTTCAGTCCTTGATGGATTGAACATTTTGAAACATTTCAACACTGGCCCTGCATCACAGGCTCCTGGGAAGCACCTCTGTAAACAGTTACTCTGGGGGTTGGGAAGGATGGGCCAGCTGCTTCCTGAGTGTCTACCAGCCGGCCTGGGGCCCGGGGCTTCACCCCTCTCCTACCCGCCCAGGCCCAAGGCTGTCTGAAATAGGCTGTGTGTGGTCTCTCTTAGGGGCCAGGTAGGGCCTTGAGGATCACAGGCTCCTCCTTCTCTACCTGAGCTTCTCATGCCCATGCATAAACCATGGGATAGTCTTCTAGATGGGGCAAGAAATCTGGGTTCTTAGAATCACAGCCCACATGACAAAGTGTGTACTCAGGCGAACCTTGATACCAGCAGAAGCTCCTGCTGGGCTGATGCCACCAAACCACCCTGGGCTCTCAGGCGGGTGTGTGTGTATGTGTGTGTACCTGTCTGCATGTGTGTGCGTGTGTGGTCAGGGATGGGAAGATGAAAGCTGGATGCAGTTTGATGTTGAGGGGCAAGGGGGGAGTAGACTGACAAGCAGCCTCCTATCTCTTCACACACTTCTCCCCAAACAGGCAAGCTTGAGTGGTGCATGCCAGCCATGAACTCATTAGTCAGGAGAGCCCAGAAGTGAGCACGCCACCTCCCGGGCCTAGCCAGCCTTCCCGCACCTGGCTTTGCACCCCCTGCTTCCTCTGTCCATCAGAACCCCAGGCCCTGTGCAGAGGCTGGTTCAAATGCTTCTCTCTGCACATGTAAAGCACAGGGCGTGAAGCGACTCTGGATGAAGGTCATGCTGGAGACATGTCACGTGGATTTGTCAAAACCCACAGAATGGTACAACACAGACAGTGATCCCTAATGGAAACCATGGATTTTGGTTAAGAATAACGTATCAGTATTGGCTTACTAATTATAACAAATTACCACACTAACGCAAGATGGTAATGATCGGGGAACCTGGGCTGGGGGTGGGAGCACACGGGTGGGGTGGGAATATGGAACTCCATGTACTATCTGCTTAGTTGTTTTGTACATCGAAAATGATACTTAAAAAACATTAGCACTCTTCAACAGAGAATACGTCACAACTTTGGAATTTAAAGTATAAATAATCTGTATAGAAGTATGTGAAATTTTAATTGCTATTTGTATTCATTTATTATTAATGGAAAGAATTTGAACTGAAAAAAAGTGCTTTCTTCTCTGTCTGAGGTCAGGGGCTTAGACCAGATTAGGTACAAGATTTTGTGGAGTGTGTGTGCTAAAGGGGGTGAGGAGGCGGGAAGGGCAGGTAGGAGATGGCAGGACAGGGAGGAAGCCGGCTTCAGCCTGCCCCTGTGTGGCTGCTGCTGGGGGGTGGGCAGGCATATAATCCCCCAGGCAAGGCAGGGCGTGAGTCTGGAGAAAGGGGCAGTCAGTGGCCGGGGGATGGATGCGCTGGGTAAAGTAACTTTGTAAAGAGGGAGACTCAACAGCATTGCCTACACTTGCCTCGAAGCCATGTATTAGGGTGACCAACTGTCCCAGTTTACCAGGAATGGAGGGGGTCTCCTGGGAAGTGGGACTTTCAGCAGAAGCAGCAGAGTCTCAGACAAAGCCGGTAGATTATCCTGTGAGTACTGTCTCCATCTTCCATCTGCTAATGACATTTTGTTTCCTCTAACATTGGTAATGATGATAATAAATTAATATTTATTGAATATTTTCTCTGGGGTAGGCACTGGGATAAGCACTTTACTTTGGGTCAATCTTTAACACTCACAAAAGAGGTGTTTGGAATGTCCCCACTGAACACACAAGGACACTGAGTTGCCCAAGGTCACACTGCTAGTAAGTGTCGGAGCTAGAATTTAAACTGGGGCCCATCTGACCTAGACCTGAGCAATGAACTTTGCCATACCTTGCTCTGCAGTAGAACTATGTGTGTGATTTCTGACAAATGCTCTCTGTAGAGCAGGGCCCCGATATTTCTCCTCCTCTTGCACCCCCTCAGATCCCAACACAGTATCCTGTGCATCGCTCTCCAAGTGTGGGCATTGATTACATTCAAGTTCACTCATCAGCAGTACCCAATACCCAGCCCCTCTCTCCAGACGATATGGCAAGTTGGGAGATGCTAAAGAAAAGGACAGTCCTCCTTTTTACCACTAGACTAAACCACTCAGTGAGAAGGTTTCACTCTCTTGTCCTTGGACGATTTAGATGAAAGATTCCGGGAGGAGTAAGTATGAGTTCAGGTTGATCTTGGAATCAGACAACCTTGGTTTGACTCCTAACTCTGACGGTTTTCAACTGTGTGACCCTGGAGAATTTTCTTCACTTTTCCAGGCCTGTTTCCACATCTGTAAAATGTAGTTAAAACTGTAAGAACTGGCTCGGCGCCTGTGGCTCAATCAGCTAAGGCTCCAGCCACGTACACCTAAGGTGGCGGGTTCGAATCCCCAGCCCGGCCCGCCAAAACAACAATGATGGCTGCAACCAAAAAAATAGCCGGGCGTTGTGGCGGGCGCCTGTGGTCCCAGCTACTTGGGAGGCGGAGGCAGGAGACTCGCTTGAGCCCAGGAGTTGGAGGTTGCTATGAGCTGTGATGCCATGGCACTCTACCCAGGGGGA
>CAUYQV010130071.1:0-20244 GCA_963574575.1 Galagoides demidoff
AACAATGATGCCTGCAACCAAAAAATAGCCAGGCATTGTGGCAGGCGCCACGTCTGTAGTTGCAGCTACTTGGGAGGCAGAGGCAGGAGACTCACTTGAGCCCAGGAGTTGGAGGTTGCTGTGAGCTGTGATACCACAGCACTCTACCCAGGGTGACAGCTTGAGGCTCTGTCTCAAAAAAAAAAAAAAAAAAGGAGGAACGATGCCTCAGAAAAGCACAGAAAGAGATGGCATTACCCGTTCATAATATCTCACCAGTGTCTACTAGGCCCAAGCTGGCAGAACAGGTTCTGGGACCACAGCCCTCTTCTCACAGAGACAAGGGGTGAAGACAGAAAGGGGAGAAGAGAAGCACAAGGTAAGGGCTATGGGTAAAATGCTGAGCACAGAGGCCCCTCTCCATAGGGGCTGAGTGGAGGAGGTAAGGAGAAGCCTCCAGTCTCCACCCAGACAGTACCTCTGATCACTGCATAGTGCCCCTTCTTGGGAGGTCCAGGCTCAGCTAGGGGTCAGCTCCAGAGACTTTAGTCCATTTTTCCCAAAATTGGCAGAAAAAGAGACCCAAGCCAAGGGTGCTAGAACTTGCAGGATGAGCCTGCTGCCTACCAAAGACAGGAGAAACACAATGCCCTGGAGGTCCACAGGAAGACTACGCCTCTGACTATGACCAGCTGCCACCCAGACTCCTCCTTACCAAACCTATGTGTTCTGCTGGTTATAGAAAAGGCCAAAGACCAAGGCTGGAATGGGCCCAGAGCTCTCCATGTTTCCTGGGTTGGCTGAGGAGTTGCATCACTTAAAGAAACCCAAGGCACAGTGGTCACTGGAGCCACCCTCTGAACCTGGGGTAGTGTGGTGGGGGTTGTGGAGCCCCCTGTCCTCTCATGCCAAGTAGGCAGGCAGCTGTCCCCTCCACTCTGCACACCATGCTGGGAGCACAACCTCAGGGTTTGGAGGCCCCTGAAGGCTAGTACCCGTACCCTCCTCCTGGACCATGGATCCTTGGACCTCAGGTGAGCAGTGCAATGGCCCACAGATGTGGAGCCTTGAGGTTCCTGTTCTTTTTGCCATACAATCTCTTTCCCACCCCCTACTTGGGCCCCCAGCCATGGCTCTCCATTCTATTACACTTGTTATCCTACAGGAAGGAAGGTCTCTGTGCCTGTGTCTCTCACAGGCCAGATTCAGAGCTCCTGAGGGCAGGGGCACTGTAGTTTCACTGGGTTAAGGATTGCTAACCCAAGCCCAGCCTACACACAGCTGTGCTCTGAGGCAGGTGAGCACCACAAATGACCAAAAAAAATCAGCTTCCAGGAATGTATGCTAAGAAAATAACCAGATAAAAGGTGAAGGGAAGAGGACAGGGATGCCCACCCTAGGGCTGTTTATATTATAAAACAGACACATTAGAAACAATTCAAAAACCAATAATAAAGTACTAATGGACAGAGAGTTAAGTGAATAAAAGGGGGGGGAAGGCAAAACATTAAACTTTAATTGAATACAGCAATTATTTCACAAACACAATCAATTATAAATCTGACTGAAAAATCCACCCTTTTCCCCCTGCCTGCACTGTCCCCAACCAAACCTGCTTCCCAGTACACAAGCAAGAAGCCCAACAGACAGGCAAATGTCAGCACACTTCCTATACCTCACCCACAAAGATAAGCAGATGAAGAAGTGTGCCCTTGCGCATGGGCAGGCAAAAAGACAGCTACCAGTGGAATAATCTCCTCTCTGTAGAAAGGCTTTTGCCACATATGACTTGCCCAGAAGATGAATTCTTTCATGTATCCCTGCCACAGTGGACAGACCTACCTGTGACTTCCAGCCTCCTGAGCTTTTCTCAAATGCCTCCTCCATCATAAATAGCTGCCAACAAAACTACAAGCACAGCAGGGGGGCTGGAAGTTTCTCAGTGCTTCTCAGCAGAACCCCTTGGAGAATTATGGAGACCTCTGTTTCATTCAGAATAAAGCTCTGTGTTGAAGGCCAGACAATCCACACCTGCTCAGCCCACACTACCCCCCTGACAACTCAAGGAGCATCCTGTCTCCCCAGCAGGCATAGCAGGTGGTCTTGACATCAGGCCATTGCACCTGGAACACACATCATTACACACAGAGGCAAGCTTCAGACCTCTGCTGCACTGAACCTGTATAGACTCTAGACTCAGGAGGAATGCTGATCCACAGTACCTGCACCCCAAGTCCCAATCCACTAATGCTGAGCCATGAGTCATCCCTGTTCCTGCTCATCTCTGCTAGTACATAAAAAAATCAAACTGCACTAAACAATGTCTTATTAAGACATAACCATAAATGCCAAAATTTCAAAGATATGTATTATCTCGTCCAATATTGTCCAGTTAAATAAAAAAATACAAACTATTAATAATATAATCCAAACTATAACTCAAAGGAACAAATTCTTTAACACTAAAATACAAACACAATGGTCCTAAAACAATAGCTATGTTGGGGGGTGGATCCCACTGTTAGTCCAATTACTATCTATATTATTATATACAAAACATGTCTACTTTCCTGTCTCTTTACTCACTGTACTAATTTTCTTTTTTTTTTTTTGAGACAGAGCCTCAAGCTATCCCCCCAGGTAGAGTGCCATGGCATCACAACTCACAGCAACCTCCAACTCCTGGTCTCAAGCGAGTCTCCTGCCTCCACCTCCCAAGTAGCTGGGACCACAGGCACTGGCCACAACGCCTGGCTATTTTTTTTTTTGTTTATTTCAGCCATCATTGTTGTTTGGTGGGCCTGGGCTGGATTTGAACCCACCACCTTAGGTGTATGTGGCTGGAACCTTAGCCACTTAAGCCACAGGCACTGAGCCTGTACTAATTTTCTTTTCTTTTCTTTTTCTTTTTTTTTCTCTTGCCTCAGTACCCCAAGCAGCTGGGACCACAGGCACCCACCACAATGCCTAGCTACTTTTGTTGCAATTGTCATTGCTGTTCTAGCTGTCCACAGTCGAAACCCACCACCTTCAGTATATGGGGCCAGTGCCCTACCCCCCAGCCACAGGTGCCACCCCACTATATTAATTTTCAAATAAAATACTTTATGATCCCAAAATTAATACTTTAAATCATAGCCATTATGACCATGTCAAAAAATGAAAATCCATAAATATAAACCCATAAACAAAAGTAAAAACTGATGGCCACTGTTATCCTAAACAACCACTACATACTAAACAAGTCCTGATGAAATCAAATAAGGCTATCTAAAAATTATTCACTTCCGAAAATCTATTATCATAGATAAGACACTAGACTCCATTATACCGAAGACCCAGGACACACTGTAAACTCCATAAACTATTACCTATAAGTTTAGTCTAAATAAAAATACTGTAAAAATATAACCACTTTAGGCTTGGCGCCTGTAGCTCAACAGCTAGGGCGCCAGCCACATACACTGGAGCTGGCAGGTTTAAAACAAGCCCGGGCCTGCCAAACAAAAATGACGACTACCAAAAAATAGCCAGGTGTTGTGGCAGGTGCCTGTAGTCCAAGCTACTTGGGAGGCTGAGGCAACAGAATTGCCTTAGCCCAAAAGTTTGAGGTTGCTCTGAGCTGTGATGCCACAGCATTCTACCAAGGGTGACAAAGTGAGACTCTGTCTAAAAAAGAAAAAAAAGAAAAAGAAACCATTTAAAAAACAAAAAATATTTTAACCTTATAATCTATAAAGAGGGAGATCTATTTAATATATACTATGCTAGTTAATAACATTACTTATACTTTTACCATAAAAATGTAAAAGTAAACCCCAAACAGAACAGCTCTTTAAAAAGGTACCTTTGCTGTTTGAAATTACTGACTTTTCTATAAATAAAAGTAAAATTGCTAATCTCTCATCCACTTCTCCATTAATTAACTTAAATGACAGACTCAATGTAGACAACAACAGCCACACTCAGAAGGAAAAAAAGCACGAAGAAGAAACGGGTTCACGAAGCTGTACTAACAAGCCTTAGGTGCAGGTGTCTTCAGACGACTGGGACTTGCACCTTCCGAAGAAGCCACACTAGTGAAGCGAGGTGGCCAGTGGGGATTAATTGTGCCACCTGGGACAATGTACCGGCTTTGGGTCAAATACCTGGGAGTACTATGTGTGCAGTGGCAAATCTGATACAGCAATCAGGCACCACTGGGGAATCTGAGGGGCAGGAAAAAGGGCACTATTTATTGTGCTGCTGTTGCGAGTTCTCTAGAAGCATAAGACTATTGGAAGTAACTGACCTTTATTTTATTTTGAGATAGAGTCTCACTCTGTCGCCCTAGGTAGAGTGCCATGCCTCACAGCAATCTCAAAATCCGGAACTCAAGCGATCCTCCTGCCACACCCTCCGGAGCCCCTGGGACTCCAGGCGCCCACCGCCAAGCCCAGCCAGGAAGTAAACCACTTTTATAAACAACCTGCCAACACCCTGTCAGTAAAGCACAGGCCAAGCCCGACCCAAGTCCAAATCACCACAGCTGTGGAACCACTTTGTGTGTAATGTCACTTTAGTGTAGAGAAGCCACTAAGTGGACATCACACCAGCGGCCAAAGCAACCGGGATGGGGAGACCTCGGTGTGGACACCGTGGGCTCTCCGTTTCCATTTTCCACATAGAGTCCCCCTCCCGGGTCCCTAAACACCAGCTGCCCCTCAGCCAGCGGAGCGGGGACAGGAAGGTCGCACTCACGTTTGCAGTCCCTGAGCCTCGACTTCCCGAAGGCGTCGCGCTGAAGCAGTGGCGCTCATCCCCTCAAGTAGGGCAGCGCTGAGGAAGCTCTCAGCCCCCGCACTGCGGGGACGCGCCTCCTCTCACGTAGACCACGCCCCGGAGTCGCTCGTTCCCTGACGCGGGCGGCACTGATGGTGGGCGCCTTCTCTCAGCCCCGCGCACTGAGGAGGCGGAGCCCAGTAGTATCCCGCCGGCACCCGCCGCGGGCTGGCAGACGGTTTGCCCCCTGCTGGCCTTGGTGGGCACTGCAGCCTCGCAGCGCTCGGTTCCCTAGAGAGTGGTTTGGGACCTCAGCTTCTGTTCATGTCCCACTACATCCCTTTTCCTGCAGCTGTACCCGTCCTAATCCCCAGGCTCTGTGGATGTTCCTGCACCTGTTGAGAGGAGCTTAGTGTATGTGATTAATTTAATGATTTTGAGATCAGAGATGATCCCAGGACTACCCCGGGTGGGCCCAACATAATTGCAAGGGTCCTTGTAAGAAAGAGACCGGAGGCCACACCGAGAGGACGCTCTGCTGCTGGCCAGGAGGTGTCCGCGCGGGGTCACAAGCCAAAGCCTGCGTGGCAGAGAGGACACAACTGCCCCTGATACACAGAAGTCAGGCAGCACAGCCAGCGCCTCGACTTTAGACTCCTAACCTCCAAAACTCTAAGAATTGTAACAGACTTGTGGGTTTTAAGCCAATAAGTTTGTGGAAATTTGTTACAGTATTAGGAATCAACTATGACTGGCATTTGCTACTCATTCTATTAAAACAATAAATTCACGATTATCTTCAAAACAACAGATAAAAGAATGAGGCTCTGCCATATTTCAACTCTTCCTTTTCTGCATGGTGTCTTGTAGAGTCTACGATCATTATCTCCACTTCTTCCCCTTAAGTTCCTAAAGACTGCTCCTCTTGTCCACCTTTCAACCAGCATCTGCCGTGAAACTCCTCTCCTGAGTAACTTCAGTGGTGAGTCACCGATTACCACATCCAAATGATGCCCTTTAGTCCTTCATTTTTCAGCCTCTTAGCCATATTTGAGATTTCTGCCAGGCTTTCCTTTCAAAGAGGCCTCTTCTCCCTTGACTTCAGCTCACTGTTCCCTTCTTACTTTTCTTCTTATATTCCCAGTCAGGATTTGTGGCCCCACCATGCATTTCTTACGGCTCAAGTAAGAAATTTTGAAGCCATTGTTGGTTTCTCACAAGGACCCCTCAACCCTCAGAGAATTCTAGCTCATGCTATGTTTAAATTGCATTTTCTTCTTTATGTCATCTCTTCCACTGACTAGAATAAGCTTCATATTTTATCATCTGTTTTATTGCAATAACCTATTCATTTCCTGACTCCAGCCTGATCCTGAACTTCCATTTTCCACTCTCCTGCAAAGGTAATTTCTCTAAATATTCTCTAAATCTGATCATGTTACTTTCTGTGTTGAAATCTATTGGCATTTCCTCATCGCTCTCAAATGAGTATTTCATCTTTTCTTAGACCTACCAAACACTGTAGTTCAAGGGTGAGAACTTAGCATTTTGATTCAGATATCTGTCTCATACCAGTTCCATCAAGGAATTAGCTCAAACATAGTGGATACATTAATTAACCTCAATTTCTCAGCTATAAAATAGTGATATAAAAATCTCAGAGACGTGTTAAATATTAAATGAATTAAATTTTTCAAAGAGAAAGGGTTCAAAGCAATAGGATGCAGGTATCGTTATTATTATCTTTAGGAAATACTGAGAAGCATAAATGGAGACCTAGGTAGCATGTCCTTCCTTGAGGTATGAGGCAGATACAGTCAGGTCTTAAAAGCTTTCTGACAATAATGATGGCAAACCATTAGCATTTAAGCATCATATTTTCTAGGCATTCCTTTCTAGGCACTCACTAAACATGTATTTATCAAGGGCCAGTCACTTTTTATACAATGATACTGAATAGTAAACAGAATGCTAAAGCTGCTTCCTCCAGAGCTTACTTTCTAGTGGAGAATATAAACAATGACAAGAAAAGTAATGAGTACATTATGTTACATAGAGATAATATATAAGAGAAAAATACACAGGAAAGAGGAGATACCCAATATTGACAGGGAAATAAGATTAATTTTTAGATAAGATAGATAAGGAAAATCCCAGTAAGAAAGTGAGTTGACCTAACATGGAAAGGGAGTGAACAGTCCTGCCATTCTTTTCTTTCAGAGCATAAGTCTCCCTTGGGTGTGAAGGGAGCCTCACACATATAAGGAACAGCAGAGAGGTCTATGTGGCTGAAGTTGAAAAGACCACATGAGAGTGACAGACTATGTCACAGACCCCAGAAATCAAAATAAGGACTTTGACTTTTACTCTGAATATGATAGGAAGGCATGTCATAGGAAATTTATTGAGAATTTTGATCTTATTTGAATTTTCTTTCATTGAAAATTTGGGCTCGGCGCCTGTGGCTCAAGTGGCTAAGGTGCCAGCCATGTACACCCAAGGTGGCAGGTTTGAACCCAGCCCAGGCCCACCAGACAACAATGATGGCTGCAACCAAAAAAAAAAAAAAATAGCCAGGCGTTGCGGTGGGCACCTGTGGTCCCAGCTACTCGGGAGGCTGAGGCAGGAGACTCACTTGAGCCCAGGAGTTGGAGGTTGCTATGAGCTGTGCTGCCACGGCACTCTACCCAGGGGGACAGCTTGAGGCTCCTGTCTCAAAAAAAAAAAAAGAAAACTTGAACCATTCATATACACACATAAAGGAATACACATGTTCCTTTAGTTGGGGATTTTTTTTAATAAATCATAAAGAGGTAGATCATGTATACATTAATGCATTTATGGGGTACAATGTGCTGCTTTCATATACAATTTGGAATGCTTACATCGTACTGGTTAATTGGGGATATCTTTTAAAGGAAAAAAAATCAAGAAACAAAATCTGGTATAAAAACAGTATAACATCATACTCCTTATGTGTTTGGCAATCTATGTAATATTTTATATATGCATTTATAATGTTTGTGCTCTAATACTGATATGATCATTGTTCACTGACAGGCTGTAAAAAAAATTGTTAAGATAATTTAATACATGTATGTAGATGCCCCTTGGTATCTATGAAGGACTGATTCTAGGACCTCCATGGATACCAAAATCCAAGGATGCTCAAGTCCCTTATTTAAAATAGTGTAGTATTTACATACAACCTTTAAATCATCTCTAGATTACTTATAACACCTAACATCTATGATTACTTTAATACCTAGCACCTATAATTATCTATTTATAATGTAAATGCTATGTAAATAGTTGTTACACTGGGTTCTTCAGAGAACAATGACAAGGAAAAAATCTGTACGTGTTCAGTAGAGATGCTTTGTTTTCCAAATATTTTTGATCCATGTTTGGCTGAGTCCACAGGTGCAGAACCTACAGATGTGGAGAGCCAACTGTACATTATTTCACATACTCATTTTATAAATTTTTAAAATGATTTCATTTTGTAGCCCTCATAGAGTACTGTGGTGTCACCGCTCACAGCAACCTCCAACTCCTGGGCTTAGGCAATTCTCTTGCCTCAGCCTTCTGAGTAGCTGGGACTACAGGCACCCACCCCAATGCCCAGCTATTTTTTGGTTGTTGCAGTTTGGCCGGGGACGGGTTTGAAACCGCCACCTTTGGTATTGGTATATAGGGCTGGCACCCTACTCACTAAGCCACAGGCACCACCCAAATGTGCTTTTTTTATTGATTGCAAGGAAATATCTTACTAAGACTTCTCTTTATTTTATTATTTTCCTTTTCCTTCCTAAAATGGTATTTTTTTTAACCATTATACTTTTAGGAGCTTTTAGATGTAATCAAATTTGTCACATTGTGCCTTTCTATTTTCTTTATTTACCTTGATGGGTAGAAAACTCCTTCACCACCCTAGAATGTTTGCCTATTTTTTCTTATGGCCATGGTTTTGATTTTTTATATATAGTACTAGAATTTATGTTAGTGTATGGCATGAGAGTTAACTCTTCACCTACATGGCTGGTAACCCCTATTACTCTCACCTAAGGTGAGCCTCATGGGCACAGGGCCTAGAGCAGGCTTGGAGATGGGGATGTACTTACTATCCAACCATCTAGCACTGCCTGAGATGGACCATCCCCATGGTCCCACCTATTTTTGTATGCTTTTCAATTACACATTGAGCCATAAAGATGGTAACTTCGTTTGAATCTTTCCACAGCAGGTAGGATGAGTGCTTTGTAAATATTTGTGAAATGAACAAACTAACTAAACTGACATCCCATTTTCATAAAATTTGTAAATATAAGCAAAGATGCCAAGCTCTGTAGTTGGTGCTGGCAATTGAACAGCACCTCCAGGTACCTGGTTCAAACTCAGGCAATTGTGACACAGTGTGACAAATACTAACAAGGAGACAACCATAGGGTATATGGGGATGCTCACTTGCCCACATGCCCATCTCAGAGCAGGCGTTGTGTGGACTGGGCTGGCGTCAGCAACCATTGACCCAGAGAAATCAGACCCTGACCCTGCTTTCAGGAGCTCTGAAGCTGGCCTGTGAGAGACACAGGGACAGAGATCTTCCTTCCTATAGGATAACAGGTTTAACAGAATGGAGAGCCATGGCTGGGGAACCCAAGTGTGGAGCAAGGGAAGAGATGATATAACAAAGAGAAGAACAGGAGCTTCAGGATACCAGGTCTGGAAGCCATAGCCCTGCTTACCTGTGTCCTGACAATCCACAGTGGAAGAAGACGGCACTGGTACCAGTCTCCTGGGAGCTTCAAGCCCTGGTGTTGTGCTCCCAACATGGTATGTAGAGTAGAGGGGACAGCCACCTGTCTACTTGGCACAAGAGGACTGGTGGCTTCACCACTCTCATAAGGCTGGCTCCTGCAGACTAAGAGGATCGCTACAGTGGCCACCATTCCTTGTGCTGCTGTAAGGGGTGCCACTCCTCACCGGTCCCAGGCAACACGCAGAGCTCTGGTGCCTATGGTCTTTCCCACAACCAGCAGAATACAGAGACCTAGCAAGGAGGAGCTGGGGTAGCAGCTTGTCACAGTCATAGGTACAGGCTGCATGAGGACTCCCAGGGCAAATGTTCTAATGAGAGCATATTCAATAACAGCATATTACAGTATATTATGCCTCCTGTCGTTGGCATGCAGCAGTCTCAGTACTGAAAGTGCTAGAACCCTAATTGGTCATCCTGTCCCTTTTAGGCAAAATGGACTACTCTCTGGTTCTAACCCCTAGCTGAGCCTGGACCTCCCAAGAAGGGGCATTCTCACACACTCTAATATGGTCTTATAAGCTCTCACATGCTGTTATATGCTCTCATATGTTCTTATATGCTCTCATATGGCATCATATACTCTCACACACTCTCATACTCTGTTATATGTTCTATTATGCTGCCATATGTTCTCATATACTCTCATACAGCCTGATATGCTTTCACACAAGCTCATATGCTCTCATGTGCCCTCATATGGTCTAATACAATCTCACACGCTCGCTTGGGTTCTGATACACTCTCATATGCTGTCATGTTTTCTCATGCACTCTTACAATCTCATATGCTTTCATACACTCTCGTTTGCTCTCCTATGCTCTCACAGGGTCTCATACAATAAGACATAATAAGCCTCTGCTAAGCTCTCATATGTTCTCATATGCTCTTATATGCCCACACATGCTCTCATATGTTCTCATATGCTGCCATATACTGTCATATGCTCTCATATACTCTCTTTACTCTCGTACCCTTCCATATAGTCTTTTGTACTCTCAGATGCTTTAATATGCTGTCTTACATCATCATGTTCTCTCATATGTTCCCATAAAAGTAATTCAGCTTAATATGCTCTCATAGGCTCTCGTGCACTGTTATATGCTCTCATTTTTGTCATGTGTTCTCATACATTTTCATATAGCTTCATATGCTCTCATATACCCTTACACACACTCATATTCTCTCATATGGTCTCATACAATCTCATATGCTCTCTTGGTCTCGCATATGCTCTATTATGCTCTCAAAACTCTCATGTGCTATCATATGTTCTCATACACTCTCATGGGATCTCATATGCTCTGACACACTCTCATATGCTCTCGTACACTTTCATATGTTTTCTTAAAATCTTATTTGCTTTCCTAGGCTCTAATATGCTCTCATAAGCTCTCGTGTGCTGTTATATGATCTCATGTATTCTCATAGGTTATCATTGCTCTCATATGTAGCCATATGCGATCATATGCTCATATATTCTTATACCTTCCCACGTAGTCTTCATGCTCTCAGATGCTTCTGTATGAAGTCATATGCTCTTATATGCTCTCATATGGACTCATATGTTTTCACACACACTCATGTATCTCATACCCTGTTATATGATCTCATATGTTGTCATGTGTTCTTGTATATTCTCATATGGCTTCATATGCTCTCACACACACTCATATGCTCTCATACACTCTTGTATTGTCTAATACAATCTCACATGTTCTCCTAGGCTCTCATAATTTCTAATATGCTGTCATATGCTCTCATATGTTCTCATGTGCTCTCAAATGCTGCCATATGCTTTCATATGCTCTCACACACATTCATATACTCTTATAACCTCCAGTATTGTCTTCTGGAGGAAGACATTGCCTCGGATGCTTTCATTTATTGTCATATGCTGTTGCATACTCTCATATGTTCTTATACTCTCTCAAATCGCCTCATATGTTCTCATATGCTCTCATATGCCCTTATACACATTCATATGCTCTCATATGCACTTATATCATCTCAGACCATCTCACAGGATCTCATACACTCTAATAGTCACTCATAAACTCTCATATGCTCTCAGATGCTATCATATGCTCTCCTACACTATCATATGGTCTCATACCCTCCCACATAGACTTCTATGCTCTCCAAAGATCTCCTGTGTTATCCCATACTATCATACACTCTCTTATGCTCTTATATACTCTCATATGGCTTCATATGCTCTCATACACACTCATATGCACTCATACCCTCTCTCATATTGTCTAATACAATCTTACATGTTCTCTTAGGCTCTCATATTCTCTAATATGCTCTCACAATATCTCATATGCTCTCATACACTCTCATATGTTCTCATATGCTTTCATATGCTCTCATACACACTCACATGCTCTCATAGCCTCATATGCTCTCTCTCATATGCTCTCATATATTCTCATATACTTCCATATGGCCTCATGTGCCCCCGTACACTGTCATATGCTTTCATACACATTCATACACTCTCATACACAGTCACATTATTCAATACCATCTCACATGCTCTTCTAGGATCTCATACACTCTAATATGCTCTCATAAACTCTCAGATGCTCTCAGATGCTGTCATATGTTCTCGTGTGCTCAAATATGGTCTTATATGATCTCACATGCTCTTCTAGGTTCTCAAATGCTCTAATATGCTCTCATAAGCTTTCATATGCTCTCAGACACTCTTATATGTTCTCATAGGCTCTCATATGCTGCCATATGCTTTCATATTCTCTTGTATACTTTCACACCTTCTCATAGAGCCTTCTATGTACTCAGATGCTTTCATATGCTCTCATTTGTTTCCATTCACTCTTATAGAGCCTCACATGTGCTCACATTCTCTCATACACTGTTATATGCTCCCATATGCTGTCATATGTTCTCATACACTCTCATATGCTCTTGTAAGTGCTCATATAGTTTTATATTATCTCACATGCTCTCCTTGTGTCTCATAGACTTTCATATGCTCTCATAAGCTTTCAGATGCTCTCAGATGCTGTCATATGCTCTCATACACTCTCATTTTCTCCCATATAGACTTCCATGCTCCTGGAAGCTTTATATGGTTATGTGCTCACATATGTTCTCATACACTCTCATGCAGCTTCATATGCTCTCATACACTCTCATATGATCTCATACACACTTATATACTCTCCAATGCTCTCATATAGTCTCTTACGATCTCATATGCTCTCCTAGGCTATCATACTTTCTAAGATGCTCTCGTAAGCTTTCAGAAGCTCTCATATGGCCTCATATGCTTTTATACACTCTCATATGGTCTCATACACACTCATATTCTCTCCTACACTCTCATATTTTCTCATACAATTTCATATGCTCTCATATGGTGTCATACATTGTCATTTGCTCTCATTTTTCTCATATGCTCTCATACACTCTCATATGATTTCATACCTTCCCATACAGCCCTCTATTCTCCCAGATGCTTTCATATGCTGTCACATGCTATCATATCTTCTCACATATGTTCTCACACACTCTCATACAGCCTCATATGCCCTCATACATTCTCATATGCTCCCATACATTCTAAATCCTCTCATGTGATGTCATAAGTTTTCACGTGCTCTCATATGGCCCTGTATTCCCTCATACACTCTCATATGTTCTCATACATGCTCACATGTTCTACTCTGTAATATTGTCTCATGGGCTTTCTTATGCTCTCACATGCTCTCCTGTGCTCTCATACACTCCCAGATACTCTCATATGCTCTCTTGTGATTTCTTATGCTGTCATTTGAACTCATACTTACTCAGATGCACTCATATGCTCTCAAATGTTTTCATATATTCTTATACACTATCAAATGGTCTCATATGCTCTCCTAGATTTTCATATGTTCTCATATACTATCATATTGTCTCATACATTCTCTTAATCTGTCATATGCTCTCATACTCATATGTTCTCATATTATTCTTTCTCTCTTCTGTCATATGCTCTCATATTGTCTCATACAATCTCATATACTCTTTTATGCTGTCATATACTTTCATATGTCCTTATTTGCTCTCATATGATCTCCTACACTCTTGTCTGCTCTCTTACATTCTTGCATTATCTCATATACTCTTACACTGTCATGTGCTTTGCTCTCATACACTTCCACATAGTCTCATACTCTCCTATATATTCTCACATGCTCTCATATTCTCTAATGTCTTCATATGTTGTCATTTGCTCTCATATGCACTCACATGCTCTCACGTATTCTTATGTGTTCTCATACCCTATCTCATACACTCTCATATGCTCTTATTTGTTCTCATGTATACTCATATACTATCAAATGGTCTCATATGCTTTCATATGCTCTCATATGTAGTAATATGCAGTCATATGCTCTCATATGCTGTCATATTGTGTCACATACTCCTATATGCTCTCATACAGTCTCATTGACTATCATAGGCACTCACAATCTTTTATTTGCTTTCACATGCTGTCATATTCTCTGATATGCTCACAAATGGTCTTATAGCTTTCATATGCTCTCATATGCAGTTATACGATCTCATATGCTCCTGTCATATGCTCTCATACCCTCTCACATAGTCTCCTATGTTCGCAGATGCCTTCATATGCTGTTATATGCTCTCATATGTCCTCATACACTCTCATAGTGCCTCATAATGCTTTCATATGCTCTCACACTTTCTCATACACTCTTATATACTCTCATATGCTGTCATGTGTTTTCATATGCTGTTATACCGCCTCATATGCTTTAATACACTATCATATGCTCTCCTACAATATCATATGCTCTTATATGTTCTCTTATGATCTCATATGCCCACAAAGGCTCTCATATACTCTAATACGCTCTCTTATGCTGTCATACAGTCTCATGTGCTATCATACACTCCCAGATATTCTCATATGCTCCTATATCCTCTAATATACTCTTATATGCTTTCAAGTGCTCTCATATGTACTCATATCACTTGTATGCTCTCAAAAGGTCTCATAGGCTGTTATATTGTGTCAAATACTCTCATCTGCCCTCATACACTCTCATTCACTGTCATAGGCACTCATAAGATTTTATTTCCTTTCTTATGCTATCATATTCTCTGATATGCTCTCATATGCTCTCATACACTCTCATATACTTTCATATGCTCTCATACACTCTCCTACCATCTCATGTGCTCTCATACATTTTTGTATGGTCTCAGATGTTCTCCTATGCTCCTACATGTCCTCATATGGTATAATATGCTCTCAAATGTTCTCATATGCCCCCTAGCTCTGGCTTTCTGGTCCTTTGGCCTCTCCAATTTTTTTTTTTTTGAGGCAGAGTCTCACTAGATTGTCCTCCATAGTGCCATGGTGTAAAGCTCACAGCAACCTCAAACTCTTGGGCTTAAGTTATTCTCTTGCTTCAACCTCCCATGGCAAATAAGATCAACAGAATGGAGGTAAAGATGGAATTAGAATTTCATGGAGTAATTCAAAAATTGTCTCAAGAATTCAATTAATTCAAAATTGCCAAAGATGTTGACACATTGAAGCAAGAACTTACAGCCCTCAAAGTTCTGAAAAATACAGTAGAATCCCTCAGTAACAGAATAGAGCAGGTAGAAGGAAAATATCTGACATTGAAGACAAAGCTTTTGATTTCTTCCAAACGCTCAAAGAGGAAGGGAAGTGGAGAACAAAAACAGATTATTCTCTCAGAGAGCTCTGGGATAATTCAAAGAAAACTAATATTCACCTTATAGGAATTCATGAAGGCAATGAGGTTGCTTTGAAAGGCACAGATGCTCTACTGCAAAAAATAATTTAGGAGAACTTGCCAAACATGGCAAGAGATTCTGAAATTCAGAAAGCAGACAGTTTCAGAACCCCAGCATGACTCAACCCAAATAAACATATCCTAGACACATTATAATTAACTTCACCAAAGTTAATATAAAGGAGAAAATTCTGCAAGCAGCGAGATGTAAGAAACCCATAATCTATAAGGGGAAGAATGACTGCAGATCTTTATGCTGAAACCTTTCAAGCTATAAGAGGGTGGTCATCAAACTTTAATTTTCTAAAACAAAATAACTTTCAACCTAGGATCCTGTATCCAGCAAAACTGAGTTTCATTTATGATGGAGAAATTAAATACTTTGATGACATTCACATGTTGAAGAAATTTGCCATAACTAAACAAGCTCTCTAAGATATTCTCAGACCTATCCTCCATAATGACCAGCACAATCCTCTACCACCAAAGTAAACTCACTCAGAAACTTTTGATCAAACTCCAACTTCCACAGTGGTGAAAAGGATTAAAAATGTCCACTAGACTTTTAAAAATATGATATCCAAAATACCAAGCTTATCAATACTCTCAATTAATGCGAATGGCATACATTATCCTCTAAAGAAGCACAAGTTGGCTGACTGGATACAAAAACTCAGGCCAAATATCTGTTGAATTCAAGAATCTCACTCTTCTCTTCTCTCTTTTCTCTTCTTTCTCTTCTCTCTTCTCTCTTCTCTTTTCTCTACTCCTTGGTGCTGCTCTGCAGGATTCCTCCTTCACCAATAAAGACCTTTTGTACAAGCAAAAAAAAAAAAAAAAAGAATCTCATCTTACCTTAAAAGATAAATATAGACTCAGGGTGAAGGGATAGTCATCTATAATTCGGGCAAATGGAAATCAGAAAAAAACAGGTCTTGCAATTTTTTTCACAGATACCATAGGCTTTAAACCAACAAAAGTAAGGGAAGATAAGGATGGTCACATCACATTTGTTAAGGGCAACACTCAACATGATGAGATTTCCTTTATTAACATTTATGCACCCAACCACAATGTGCCTCAATTTATAAAAGAGACTAACAGACATGAGCAACTTGATTTCCTCTGGTACCATAATAGTTGGAGATTTTAACACTCCTTTGGCAGTGTTGGATAGATCCTCCAATAAGAAATTAAGCAAAGAATTATAGACTTACACTTAACCATTCAACAATTAAATTCAACAGACATCTACAGAACATGTCATCCTAACAAAACTGAATACACATTCTTCTCATCAGCCCATGGAACATACTCCAAAATTGATCACATCTTAGGTCACAAGTCTAACCTCAGCACATTTAGAAGAATAGAAATAATTCCTTGTATTTTCTTGAACCATCATAGAATAAAAGTTGAACTCAGTAACAACAGGAATCTGCATACTCATACAAAATTATGGAAACTAAAATAACCTCATGCTGAACGATATCTAGGTCATTGATGAGATTAAGAAGGAAATTACCAAATTTTTGGAACAAAACAATAATGAAGACACAAATTACCAGAACTTCTGGGATACTGCAAAGGCAGTCCTAAGAGGGAAATTTATAGCATTGCAAGCCTTCCTCAAAAGAACAGAAAGAGAGGAAGACAACAATTTAATGGAACATCTCAAACAACTGGAAAAAGAAGAACATTCCAACCCCAAACCCAGCAGAATTAAAGAAATAACTAAAATTAGAGTAGAATTAAATGAAAATGAAAACAAAAGGATTATATAACAGATCAATAAATCAAAAAGTTGGTTTTTTGAAAAGGTCAATAAAATAGATAAACCTTTGGCCAACCTAACCAGAAATAAAAGAGTAAAATCCCTAATTTCATCAATCAGAAATAATAAAGGCCAAATAACGACAGACTCCTCAGAAATTCAAAAAATCCTTAATGCATATTATAAAAAACTCCATTCTCAGAAGTATGAAAATCTGAAGGAAATAGATCAAAACTTGGAAACATGCCACCTTCCTAGAGTTAGCCAGAAATAAGTGGAAATGTTGAACTCACCTATATCAAGTTCTGAAACAGCATCAACTATAAAAAATCTCCCCAAAAAGAAAAGCCTGGGACCAGATGGCTTCACATCAGAATTCTACAAAACCTTTAAAGAGGAAATAGTACCTACATTACTTAACCTTTTCCAAAACATATAAAAAGAAGGAATAGTCCCCAACATATTCTATGAAGCAAATATCACCCTGATCCCCAAACCAGGAAATGACCCAACAAGAAAATAATATTATAGACCAATATCTTTAATGAATATTGATGCAAAAATATTCAATAAGATCCTAGCAAACAGAATCCAGCAATACATCAAACTAATTATACATCATGACCAGGTGGGTTTCATCCCAGAGTCCCAAGGATGGTTCAATGAATGCAAATCTATAAATATAATACATCATATAAACAAAATAAAAAATAAAGACCACATGATTTTCTCAATTGATGCAGAAAAAGCTTTTGATAATATCCAGCATCCTTTCTTGATCAGAACACTTAAGATATAGAAGGAACATTTCTTAAATTGATAGAGGCCACTTACAGCAAACCCACAGCCAATATCATGTTGAATGGAGTAAAATTGAAATCATTTATACTCAGATCAGGAACCAGGCAAGGTTGTCCATTGTCTCCACTGCTTTTCAAAATTGTAATGGAAGTCTTAGCCATCATAATCAGGCATGAGAAGGCAATCAAGGGTATCCAAATAGGATCAGAGGAGATCAAACTATCACTCTTCACAGATGATATGATTGTATATCTGGAAAACCCCAAGGACTCAACTACAAAACTCCCAGAAGTGATCAAGGAATACAGCAGCATCTCAGGATACAAAATCAACACTCACAAATCTGTAGCCTTTATATATATGAACAATAGTCAACGTGAAAAAACAATCAAGGACTCTATTTCCTTTACAATAGTGCCAAAGAAGATGAAATATCTGGGAGTGTACCTAACCAAGAATGTGAAAGCTCTCCATAAAGAGAACTCTGAAACTCTGAAAAAAGAAATAGCTGAAGATGTTAACAAATGGAAAAATATGCCATGCTCATGGCTGGGAAAAATCAACATTGTTAAAATGTCTATACTTCCCAAAGCAATCTGCAGATTTAATGCAATCCCTATTAAAGTACCTCTGTCATACTTTAAAAACCCAGAAAAATTAGTACTTCATTTTATATGGAAACAGGAAAAAACATCAAATACCCAAGACATTACTCAGAAATAAAAACAAATCAGGAGGTATCATGCTACCAGACTTCAGATTATACTGTAAATCTATAGTGATCAAAACAATATGGTACTGACACAAAAATAGAGAGGTAGACATATGTAACAGAATTGAAAACCAAGAGATTATCAAAGCTTATCATCATTTGATCTTTGATAAGCCTATCAAAAATATAAATTGGGGGAAAGATTCCTTATTTAACAAATAATGCTGGGTAAATTGGCTGACAACTTGTAGAAGACTGAAACTGGACCCACACCTTTCTCCTCTAACAAAAATTGACTCTCACTGGTTAAAGGACTCAAACTTAAGACATGAAACTATAAAAATTCTTGGAGAGAGTGTAGGGGAAACATTTGAAAAAATTGGTCTGGGAGAATACTTTATGAGGAGGACCCCCAGGGCAATTGAAGCAACATCAAAAATACATTACTGGAATCTGATCAAACTAAGAACCTTCTGCATTGCCAAGAACACAGTAAGTAAAGAAAGTAGACAGCCCTCAGAGAGGATTTTTGCAGGTTATGTTTCTGACAAAGGTATAATAACCAGAATCCACAAAGAACTCAAACTTATTAATAAGAAAAGAACAAGTGATCCCATTTCATTGTGGGCAAGAGACATGAACAGAAGCTTCTCTGAAGAAGACAGGCTTATGGTCTACAGACACATGAAAAAAATGTTCATCATCTTTAATCATCAGGAAATGCAAACCAAAACCACTTTGAGATATCATCTAACTCCAGTAAGAGTAGCCCACATCACAAAATCCCGAAACTACAGATGTTGGTGTGGATGCAGAGGAAAGGGAACCTTTCTACACTGCTAGTGGGAATGCAAGCTAGTATGTTCCTTTTGGAAAGAAGTTTGGAAAACACTCAGGGATCTAAATGTAGACCTGCCTTTTGATCCTGCAAATCCTCTACTAGGTATATATCCAAAAGAATGAAACTCAATTGGCAACAAAGATATATGCACCAGATTGTTCATTGCAGCTCAATTCATAATTGCCAAGTCTTGGAAGAAGCCCAAGTGCCCATTGACCCATGAATGGATCAATAAATTATGGTATATGTATACCATGGAATACTATGCAGCACTAAAAAAAGATAGAGACTTGGCGCCTGTGGCTCAAGTGGCTAAGGCGCCAGCCATGTACACCCAAGGTGGCGGGTTCGAATCCAGCCTGGACCCGCCAGACAACAATGATGGCTGCAACCAAAAAATAGCCAGGCGTTGTGGTGGGCGCCTGTGGTCCCAGCTACTTGGGAGGCTAAGGCAGGAGACTTCCTTGACCCCAGGAATTGGAGGTTGCTGTGACCTGTGATGCCTTGGCACTCTACCCAGGAGGACAGCTTGAGGCTCTGTCTCAAAAAAAAAAAAAAAGATGAAGACTTTACCTCTTTTACATTTACATGGATGGAAATGGAAAATGTTCTTTTTTTTTATTAATTGATAGCTGTATACATTAATGCAAACATGGGGTACATTGTACTGTTTTCATATACAATTTGAAATACTTTCATCAAGCTGGTTAACATAAATTTCATGTCATTTGCTTAGTCATTGTATCAAAG
>CAUYQV010130073.1:0-18915 GCA_963574575.1 Galagoides demidoff
CTAATGAATATTGATGCAAAAATATTCAACAAGATCCTAACAAACAGAATCCAGCAACACATCAAGAAAATTATACACCATGACCAAGTGGATTTTATCCCAGGATCTCAAGGCTGGTTCAACATATGCAAATCTATAAACGTAATCCACCACATAAACAAATTAAAAAACAAAGACCATATGATCCTCTCAATTGATGCAGAAAAAGCTTTTGATAACATCCAGCATCCCTTTATGATCAGAACACTTAAGAAAATTTGTATAGAAGGGACATTTCTTAAACTGATAGAGGCCATCTACAGCAAACCCACAGCCAATATTGTATTGAATGGAGTAAAACTAAATCATTTTCACTCAGATCAAGAACCAGGCAAGGTTGCCCATTGTCTCCACTTCTTTTCAACATTGTAATGGAAGTCTTAGCCATAGCAATTAGGCAAGAAAAGGTGATTAAGAGTATCCACATAAGGTCAGACGAGATCAAACTTTCACTCTTTGCAGATGATATGATTGTATATCTGGAAAACTCCAGGGATTCTACTCAAAATGCTTAGAAGTGATCAAAGAATACAGCAGCATCTCCGGTTACAAAATTAACACTCATAAATCTGTAGCCGTTATATATACCAACAATAGTCAAGCTGAAAAAACAGTCAAGGATGCTATTCCTTTTAGAATAGTGGCAAAGAAGATGAAATATTTTGGAGTTTACCTAGCAAACTACATGAAAGATCTCTATAAAGGGAACTATGAAACTCTAAGAAAAGAAATAGCTAAAGATGTTAACAAATGGAAAAATATACCATGCTCATGGCTGGGAAGAATCAACACTGTTAAAAATGTCCATATTACCCAAAGAAATATACAATTTTAATGCAATCCCCATTAAAGTTCTATACTTTAAAGATCTTGAAAAAATAATACTTTGTTTTATATGGAATCAGAAAAAACCTCAAATAGCCAATACATTACTCAGAAATAAAAACAAAGCAGTAGGAATCATGCTACCATACCTCAGATTATACTATAAAATGATAGTGATCAAAACAGCATAGTACTGGCACAAAAACAGAGAGGTAGATGTATGGAAAAGAATAGAGAACCAAGAGATGAACCCAGCTACTTATCGTTATTTTATCTTCAGTAAGCCAATTAAAAACATTGAGTGGGGAAAAGATTCCCTATTTAACAATGGTGCTGGGTGAACTGGCTGGCAACCTGTAGAAGACTGAAACTGGACCCACACCTTTCATCATTAACTAAGATAGAATCTCATTGGATTAAAGATTTAAACTTAAAACATGAAACTATAAAAATACTAGAAGAAAGTGCAGGGAAAACTCTTGAAGAAATTGGCCCTGGTGAATATTTTATGAGAAAGAATCCCTGGGCAATTGAAGGAACACCAAAAATACATTACTGAGATCTGATCAAACCAAAAAGCTTCTGCATAGCCAAGAGCACAGTAAGTAAAGCAAGCAGACAGTCTCAGAATGGGAGAAGAAATTTGCAGGTTATGTCTCTGATTAAGGTTTAATAACCAGAATCCACAGAGAACTCAAACGTATTAGCAAGAAAAGAACAAGCGATCCCATCTCAGGATGGGCAAGAGACTTGAAGAGAAACTTCTCTGAAGCAGACAGGCACATAGCCTACAGACACATGAAAAAAATACTCATCATCTTTAGTCATCAGAGAAATGCAAAACAAAACCACTTAGAGATATCATCTAACTCCACTAAGATTAGCCCACATCACAAAATCCCAAAACCAGAGATGTTGGTGTGGATGTGGAGAAAAGGGAACTCTTTTGCACTGGTGGTGCGAATGCAAACTAATATGTTCCTTTTGGAAAGATGTTTGGAGATCACTTAGGGATCTAAAAATAGACTTGCCATTCAATCCTTCAATTCTTCTACGAGGTATATATCCAGAAGACCAAAAATCACTCTATTACAAAGATATTTGCACCAGAATGTTTACTGAAGCCCAATTCATAATTGCTAAGTCATGGAAGAAGCCCAAGTGCCCATCAAGCCATTAATGGATTAATAAATTGTGGTATATGTATACCACAGAATATTATGCAACCTTAAAAAAAGATAGAGACTTTCCCTCTTTCATATTTACATGGATGGAGCTGGAACATATTCTTCCTGGCAAAGTATCTGAAGAATGGAAGAAAAAGTATCCAATATACTCAGCCCTACTATGAAACCAATTTATAGCTTTCATATGAAAGCTATAACTGAACTATACCCCAAGAAGAAGGGGAAAGAGGAGAGGGAGGGGAGGGTGGAACATGGGTGGAGGGAGGGTAATCTATGGGACTATATGGTGCATTTTACAAGGGTACATGTTAAATTTACTAAGTGTAGAGTATAAATGTCTTAACACAATAATTAAGAAAATGCAGTGATGGCTATGTTAACCAGTTTGATGAAAATATTTCAAGTGGTATATAAACCCAGAACATTGTACCCCATGATTACATTAATGTACACAGCTATGATTTAATAAAAAAAAGAAAAGAAAAGAAAAAACCTAAAAACAGAACTGCTATGTAATCCAGAAATCCCATATAGGGTATTTATCCAATTGAAATGATATCATTATATCAAAGAGTTACTTTCATGGTCATTAATTGTAGCACTAATCACAAGACAAGATAACCAATCAACTTAAATGTCAATCAACAGACAATTCATAATTCATGTGGTACATGCATAGAATGGAACAATTTTCAGTTATGAAAAAGAATGAAAACCTGCCATCTACAGCAACATGAATGAGTCTGGAGGACACTGTAAAGCAAACTAGGTCAGGCACAGAAAGATAAATAATATATATTCTCATTCATATCTGAGAACTAAAAATAAAAAATTGATGTCATGAAAGTAGAGGGTAGAATTATGGGGATTAGAGGCTGGGACAGGTAGTCGGGAGGGGAGGAGAGGTTGGTTAATGGGTACAAAATTAATAGCTAGCCTGGAGGAATGTGTCCTGATGTTCCACAGCAGTGTTCAGTGAATATAATTAACTATAATGTACTGTATATTCTCAAAAAGCTAAAGAGATTATTTTAAATGTTCACAACAGAAAAGAAATGATAAATGTTTGAGGTGATGGACATGCTAATTAGCCTGATTTGACCATTACACATCATATGCCTACATCAAACTATCACTATGTATTCCATGAGGATGTATAATTATATGTGTCAACTAAAATCAAAGGGAAAAAAATCATTCATCTCATCAAATAATGGAATATGGGCCAACTTTAGCGACTTGCTTCTAACGAACACAATGTAGTAAAAGTGATACTATGTGATTTCCAGCATCAGGTTAAAGAAGCCTCTCTATCTCAGACTACTTGCCCTGGGAACCTGAACCCTTGTATTGAGGACACTCAGGCCACAGTGTCAACCTAGGTGTTCCAGGGTAGGGGTTTGGGTTGCCCATCTCAACTGAAGTTCAAGCCAGTGGCCAGCATCAACAGTGAGACATGTTAGTGGACAAAGCTTCCTAACACTCCAGTCCCCCAGCCTTTGAGCTGTCTCCAGAGAAGCTAAGGGAAACAGAGATGGGCTGTCCTGGCCACACTTTCTCCAAACCACAGATTCATGAACAAAATAAATGTTGTCTTAAGCTACCAAATTTGGGGTAATTTGTTAGAGGAAAATACACAGAAAAATGAATTTAAAAAGAGAGATTAACAAGAAGCAATTTATTAATAGAGAGAAATTGGTCACCTTTAAATTAGGATTTAATAAATGTTGAAAATTTATTAATGACAAATAATGCTAATGAGAAGCAGCAGACGACTAGAAGAGAGACAGAACTAATGAGTAGTAAGTTTTTCTAAAACTCCCTTCCACTGCAAATTCTTACAACTAGGCAATTATACGTCTAGAATTTTCCCTCAAGTTAGGGAATAAGGAAAACAAGGAATTCGTGAGATAGATGATTTGAAGCATAATAGTTGAAAAATAACTAGAAATATTTAGTTTAATAAGTAAAATTCAACATTTTACCTGATTTCAATTCATTATAATTCTGAAATATGTGGCTGGGTGCCCACAGCTCAGTGGTTAGGGCACCAGTCACATGCTTTGGGCCAGGTTTGAACCCACCAAACAAAACAAACAAAATTCTTAAATACATAGGCAGCTGTATTTATTAAACAATTTAGTACTTATATGCAATCTTCATTTTCCTTTCTGCAGTCAGGAAATAAAGAGAACATTATGGAAACATTTTTTAATCTTCTCAGTACTAAACAGACTGAAATGTGCTTTGAATGTTAAGAGACTGAACACAATTTCACCTTTACTTCAAGCTTGTCTGTATAGAGAAGACCATCTCATCTTTATGTTGTACCACCACGCCAAACCACATCATATACATTGTCTCTGAAATTTTGAAACCATAACTATTAATTTGACTATTATTTGTCTCAACAAATGACCTGATTTTTAAATGCTGCCCTCCTGAAAAGTTTTCTTTGAATGGGTTGAACTATTAATTCAAGTGCATCTGTGCATCTCTCTTTGTTTAAGTAAAAGGAGGTAAATACAGAGAACTGTGGTTTCTGAGTGTGCTAGATCTTTCCAGGAAAAGGATCAGCCCCAGGGTTACACATATGAACCAGGCATCAGGTCAAAAGAGGATCTATACCAGCTGTGGTGGCTCATGCCTGAAATCCTAGCACTTGGGAAAAGCAGGTATGAGGACTACTTAAGGCCAGGAGTTCAAGACCAGCCTGAGCAGTACAGCAAGGGCCCCCACCCTACCTCTCCAAAAGAATAGAAAAATTAGCTGGGCACAGTGGTATGATTGGAGTTGCTCAGGAGGCTGAGGCAGGAGGAGGATCACTTGAGCCCAGGAGTTTGAAGTTGCAGTGAGCTATGATGATGCCACTGTACTCTAGCCCAGGCACCAGAATGAGATCATGTCTCAAAAGAAAAAATAAAAGGATCTAACTGAGAACTAAAAATGACAGATTAAATTGATTTCCAAAGAGGAAAGCTGACAGCCCAGACTGGTAAAAAAATCTGTGGGTGATCCTATGAATTATGAGATAATAAAACATAATGCAGTGAATAGTAGGCTGTGTCAGCAGATTCTGTGGTCAAGATTTGATGGAAATGGGACTAAATTCATCCAGGGAGGTGCTGAGTCAGAGACTAATGCAGTCTGAATGGAAGGAGAAAAGGAATGTATTTTATCTTTGTAAGCCTCACTTCCCATCATCCTATGCAATCAGCCTAGCATGGGATAGGCTTGCCCCAGGTTCCTTCAAAAAGCAAAAGGTGAAGTTACACATATTCCACAACATTTACTTTCTATTATTACATAAAACAAGTGGTAAAATGCAACACAACTGGAAAAGGATCCTCATAAAATTTGATTCGGCACTGGCATAAGGATAGACATATATCATTGTATTAGAATTGAGAATCCAAAAATAAACCTGCACATTCATGGTCAATTGATTTTCAACAAGGGTAACAATAAAATTAAATGGGAAAAGAATAGTTTTTTCAAAAAATTGTTCTTAGAAGAAAACATAAGCATAAATCTTTGTAACTGCATTTGGCAGAAGTTTCTAAGACATAACACCAAAAAAGAAAACATATATTAACTGTAATCATTAAATTTAAAACTGCCATACTTGAATAACACACATCAAGAAAGTGACAAGGCAAGCCACTGAGTGGGAAAAATATTTGGAAATCATGCATCTGATGAGGGACTTATACTTCAGATACATAAAGAATCCCTGTGATCAGAAATAAGATGACAACACAATTTAAAAAATGGGCAAAGGAGGCAGCACGTGTGACTCAAAGGAGTAGGGCGCAGGCCCCATAACTGGAGGTGATGGGTTCAAACCTGGCCCTGGCAAAAAACTACAAAAAAAAAAAAATGGGCAAAGGATTTGAATAGACGTTTCTCCAAAAAGATATACAGGTGGCTAATAAACTCATGCAAAGACAAAATCACTAGTTATTAGGGAAACACAAATCCCAACCACAACGAAGTACCACTTCCCTCCACTAGGATGGAATCTCTTGTCAATCAAAAAGATGGAAAGTAAGTACTGGCAAGGATGTGGAGAAATTAGAGTCTACTCAATGCTGATGGGAATGCAAAATCATGCATCCACTTTGGAAAACAGACTGGCAGCTCCTTATATGACCCAGCAATTCCACTCATAAGTATATAAGTACATCCAAGAGAAGTGAAAACACAAAAACTATACACAAAAGTTCACAGCAGCATTATCAATAACAGCAGAAAAATGGAGAACCCCAAGGTTGAACAGATAAATGAAATCTGATATATCCACACAATGGAATATTACTCAGCAATAAGAAGAAATTAAGTACTGATATATGCTATAATACAGATGAACCTTAAAAATACTATCTAAGTGAAAGAAGCCAGATACATATTGTGGCTAGATTAATATGAAATTTCCAGACTAGCCAAAACTATGGAAACCAACTAGATTGGTGGGATTACATAGGGCTGAGCAAGAAGGGGGAAAGGAGAGGGGTGGGTAATAGCTAAAGGATAGAGGGTTTCTCTTTACAGTAATGAAAATTGTGAGAACTGCAAAAACTTAGGGAATGTACTAAAAGCCACTAAATGCTATACTTTCAAATGTGTGAACTGCATGTCTGTTGATTATAGCTTAATGAAACTGTTACTAAAAGAAAACTGATGCTATTGATCTGAGCCAAGTGATGGTGCACTGCTTGGTTTTAGATTACTGGCCAGGGTTCAAATAAGAGAATCAACAGTATCCCCTTTTTTATAGAAACATGATACATTAGAAAGCTATCCTTTTCATTAATATCAAGTCCATAAAATTAAAAGGAAAATCTTTATTTCTCTAGTCAAAACATTGAGAGAGTGATTTTTTTTGTGTATCCCCAAACTGATCAAAACTTACCTCATGTTTTAGCTTATTGATCTCAATATCCTTTTCAAATTTTCTGGTTTTTACATCTTCATGAAAATCAAACACTTCATTTTCATGTTCATTTAACTTTGTTGCCATTTTTAAGAGGCACTTCAGTCTGTAGAAATGTACAGAATGAGAAAGCACTGAATATTTAATAATTATTTAAACCAATATCATGTTCCGTCATATAAAAGAAACATATCTATAAATTATAATCCTCTCATTATTTTCAACCTAAAATTGTTGGAAAACATTCTTATGAAATTACAATTTTAAGTAAATAATAACATAGAAAAATTTATTGACATATGTGGCAAAAAAGTTAGTATTGTAACCATACACAGTTTTTATAAATAAACTCATAACATCCATTTCTGTATGTTAATATAAAACATGAGCTTGTTAGAAGTATTAGGTATAACCCAGAGATCAATAACCATTGTGAAGAGGAAAAGCTGACTTACATATGAATGTTTGAAAGAAAGGACACAAAAAATACATTTTGATAGCCATTGACCTTAGTTGATATGAGAAGAGAAAGGACACACAAAAAACATCAAGGAGACCATTCAAAGCAATAAAATAGGAAGAAAAGCATCTTTGAAGTTTGAGTCAGAAAAAGAAATGGGCAGACTTACAGAAGAAAGGAAATGAGCACAGAGATAATGTGTAAAAACTTAAAGGTCTGTTTTAAAAAGAGAGCTGGAGGGCAGCGCCTGTGGCTCAAAGGAGTAGGGTGCCAGTCCTATATGCTGGAGGTGGCAGGTTCAAACCCAGCCCTAGCCAACACACACACACACACACACACAAAAAAAAAAAAAAAAAGAAAAAGAAAAAGAAAGAAAGAAGAGAGCTGGAGATCTTTGCTAACACAACATTAACAAGAGAAAAGGGATGCAAAATCATGTAGAGAAAGGCAATGAGAGGAAACATATTGAGTAGAATCAAACTTCGGTATTCAGTAAACAAAGAGAAAATAAGTCATGGTTGGGGCTTGAAAGCCACTGGGAAGCATTCCATATTCGGATTGTTTGCTTTTCTTAAGTCATACATATACAGTACAACTTTCAAAGTTGACCATTTCCCTACATTGGCCACCTTCTTAAGTTGATCAAATTTTCATAGACCAGACATGCACCACATGTACTCAATGGAAGTTCCTTATGTTGACCACCTCCATATGTTGACCACTTTGATATATACCCTTGGGTGGTCAACTTATAGCAGTTGTACTGTATTTGGTATGTATGACACATACATATACATATGCATATATGTACACACACAAACACACACATATATAAACACATACACATTTTATTTTCAAACAAATGCAACATATTACAGTATCCTTCATGTATACATGGAAGATATACATGGAAAATGAGTAAATTTCCATGATATAATTTATAACTAAAAAAAAAAAGAAAAAGGCAGAATATGTACTAATCTAGATAACTTTGATGTTGTTAAAGAATGACATAGGTTTTTAAATACTAAAGGATTTGAATTTAGCAGGAAAGGACACTATTAAAAGAAGCAAAGGAAGATTGCCAAAGACAGTGGAAGGAATTTCAGAAATAAAAATTCAAAGGAGATGATGAAGAGTGCAGTTGACATTATATGCCAAAGGCATTGTTACTATTGTTTTCAAAATCATTAAAGAATAAGTATCATACTTTCACTTTTAAAAAGGGTTTCAGATTGTTTTGAGTTTCTGAAATAAATTTTAAAATAGAATAATTTAATTATGAAAATACAGATACAAAATGTGTATTTAAGCTCTAATAAAGGAAAGTAAAATTATAGTTAAATCACAATGAATGGTTGAAATGATCTGAAATAGTAAAATCTTACCTAGTTACTCGTTTTTCTAATGTACTGTTTTTCTTCTTTTCTTGATCCAAATTATGCTGCAGCAATTTCTTTGACTCAATAAGTTTCTTTACTTCCTTTTCATTCTCAGACTTGAAAAATTAAAATAAAATTTTAAAACTAGAAAAACTTTCTTAAAAATATTTTTTTTCAGGAGTTTATGAGAAATATGTGTTTAGACTGGTTTATAAAACATAATTTATAAACCTGATGCCTGTAAGGGCAGATTTCAAAAATAATGATTTTTCCTTAAAAAATCTCACTTTCATCTTTTTCTTGTTTGAAGTATATATGTCAAATTTTATTTGGTAAAAACAGAGGTTTTTACATAGTAAATACTAAGTGTTAATAAAAATATTTTTAAAAGAGTCATTATTCTTACATTTTAGTTTCTCAAGAGGCCCTTGCAACCTTACCATCAAAAGTTTTAAGACAGGTTATATCAAATTCTATTTTACTAAGGCAATTTTTGCAGAACTCCTGCCTGGTTCCTATTATACTATTTTTGATCCTCATCTGACTTCAGGATGAGCTAAATACTCTTCTTCCATGAATCTTGCTTTTTCCTGTTAACTATTTCTCCTCAATTAAAATTTAAGCCTCCCCTGCAGTCAACAAAATTATAATTTGTGCTTGATTCTTATGGCTTTTCTAATGCCCTGCTTCTTTCCTTCCTTTGGACAGTAATATTCTTTAATACATGGCCTCATCTAGATATCTACTTTTTCATCACTTGTCTTCTTTCATCCTAAATCTCATCTTCAATCCTATAATTCTAGTAATGAAATTCTGGGGCTCATCAAGGCCCTGTTAGTTTTTAATGTGCTTTACTTCTTGGCAGGAATTGCTAGCAGTGACCACACCCTCCCCTCTGCTCCTAAGTCCCTGATTCATTTCTAATTCAGCACCCACTGATGTTGACCTCTGACCTTTGCTTTTCCTCTGTTTTAATTCTCTCAGAGCTTGTTGCTAAAAGCTTGAGGCTTTGACTCAGATTCATTCCCTAATGGATATGGCCTCTTGAGTGAGGGATCCTCCCTCTAGTTCACTTTTCATCAACAGTGTTCTTAACCATGTACTCATCAACCACTTCCTGGTGCAGATTCCTTGTGTATACAGCTGCTCTTCCACAGTCTCTGTTTATTCCTATTGCTGTTACTTTGAGTGTAGTGTTATTTTTTAATCTGGTAAGGCACTTCTCCTTTAGGATGCTGGTCAGCATATTTTGTCTTTTTTTTTCTTTTATAGTGTAACACTTTTCCACATGTATGAGATGATCAATTGTTTGCCTCTAGTTTTTTGTTGAATAATCCCCTTTACCATGGACACATGAACTTATCAAAGTTTGTTCTAAAGTTTCTTTCAGATGAACACTCAACTACCGTTTGGAGGATGGAGTCAGCTGCAGTTCTCTCTTCTTCCCAGCCCAGATTCTTTACCTCAAAATTGTGTCCATCATAATTATCTTACCCCAGGTATTCTCTGGCTCTGGAATTCAAGAGATAAGAAACTTTTGGAGAATTTGGAGACTATTGAGTTGGTCCAAAGAAGTCTTCAAAGCAGATAATTGCAGGCAGAATGGGGACCAAAAACCCTATTCTTGGAAAGGGAAAACACCCCCCGTAAAAGGGAAAAATCAAAAAGTAAGCTGAGGTAGAACAAAAAAAGTCAACTATTTTAACTTTAAACCAGCTACTGCTAAATTTCTTATCTGAGCAAGTTTTCTGCTTTTCCTAGAGCTCTGGCTTATTGAGGATACAGCTTACTAACACCCCCACTGGGTCTGTGAACAATCTGAGGAAATAATGGCCACAGAAGATGCTGTGGCAAGGCCTGGAAAAATACATTAACTAGGCCGTTTCCTGCCCAGTAAACAGTCAAAGCAAATACCCATTGTGGAGATGTGTATTTGGCTGGGGCAGAGATCAAGGGAACAGCCTGAGCCCTGAAATATGGGTAGGAGGGCTTGTATCATTATTGTAGAGGAAGACCCTCTGTGGTGATGGTGAGAGGAAAATTCCTCTCTTCCACCAATTCTTCAGAGGAGATTAACATCAGTGGAGTTTTATTCCACAGTTAACTAGTGGAGTTTAATACCTCCCTAAGAATCTGTGTGTGTGACCTTAGACAGGAGGCTGCCCCCACATAAGGCTCAGGTTCTGGATTTCTCAAGACTTCTCAGAACCTTAAAGTTAATGATTATAGAAACAATAGGAGCCGATATGCTCACTCAGAGAAACTGCTAGCATCTTCGTTCCCTTCCTCAGCTTACCCTTTGGGCTAATGAGCAAACAGCCTTCAATAAAAGCTGAGTGGAAATGACACCCAGGACACTGTCAGAACCCCTTCAACAGGAAGTGGTCCCCTGAGTTCCCACCTTTGAAGATTCTATTCTGTGTGTCTTGTCTCTTTCTTTCTCATTGTTTCTAACTTTATATTTCTTCAGTCAGTCACTGCCAGATCCACAGTTCTTAATGGACCCTGCCCCTGGGGCAGGACCCTGGCAGCTAATCTTTTTTCCCCATATTTTTAACTCATTTCAATGGGAATCTATGGAAAATCTCTCTCATCATTTTTGAATAAGCATAATAGGTTGAAAATACTCTTATGAATTTTTCCAATTTTGATACCTTAATGTCTTCCTGTATGACACAGATGTAAGGGGAATCTCCTGGCACTCTCATTTACAGGAGACTTCTTATTTAGTACATTGCCACTTGTATAAATAGTATGCTGATAAAATGAAACTAATTTATATTAAGCCTAGGAAAAATAATTTTTCAATATTTTTTTGATCATGAAGACAGCCAGTCAAAACAAATGTTTTGATCTGTTCCCGAGAGGTGTGTCAGTTTTATAGACTTGCAACACCTAAGTTGTGACTTAAAGAAAGTAGTTAGTAGAAGCATCTACCTTATTGCTTAATTTCCTATTCACAATCACAATACTATCTTTTGGTCTTTATTTCTACAGACAAAAGTATGAATGACAGGAGAATCCTCTTCTGCTTGGGAAAATGTTGGTATAATGACCAACCACTCTTGATGGGAAATACAAATTACAACATGAAAAATAATTCATTCTCAAAATCTCACTGATGGGTTTAGGTTAAAAGAGAAATTTAGAATTCTAGAATTATTCCTCAAATTTCTTTTAAGAATTTGAAAATATGGTATGAAATATTATCAGGGACTCAGACAGTTGTACACCAATGTCCATAGCAGCATTATTCACAATGGATGAATGCAAAAACAAAAGGTGATATATATAAAATGTTGCTTCTAGATAATCACAATCTTTATTAAAATCTTACTATGAAAATCATTAACTTTTTGACTTCAGGTGACTTCTTTCATGAAGTCAAGACTTGCACTACTAACAGAAAGTAGTATCACGATGAATACAATAAATATTTTTATCACTGAGGCTTTTCATATTGTCTAAAATATGCTTATATGCAGAGAGTCCCTGACTTACAATGGTACAACTTAAAAATTTTCAGCTTTACCATGGTGTGAAATCATCAGTTTATGCACGCTTTGAATTTTGAGTTGTGAATCTTGACTTTCTCTGGGCTAGAGATATGCAGTATATGAGATATTCAACACTTCATTATAAGACAGACTTGTGTTAGAAGAGTTTCTCAACTGTAGGCTAATACCAGTGTTCTGAGTCTATTTATGATAGGTTAAGCTAAGGCACAATGTTAAGTGTATTAAATGCATTTTCATTGCCCAGTATTTTCTTTCTTTTTTTTTTCAACTTATAATATGTTTATTAGGATGTGACCTCATCATTAACTCAAGGAACCTCTGTACTAGGGGTTGAGCATCCCTATTCTGAAAATCTGAAATACAAAAATGCTACAAAAACTGAACATTTCTCAGAAGAGGGATGATGCCGCAAGTGGAAAATTCCACACCTGACCTGGTATGATAGGTCACAGTGAAAACACATTCAAACTTTTGTGTCATGAACATAATTATTAAAATATGTTGTAGGAAATTACCTTCAGGGTATGTGTATAGAGTATATATGAAACATAAATGAACAGGGCACCTGAGCACAAGAAATGGAATGACTCTTCTCCAGGTTCCTTCCCGATGCTGTATTTTGGAGAACAGCCAGTTTAGAACAATATGTTTGTACTCCTGTTTCCTGTGTATCTTTGTTCTTTTCATTCTCCAGAGTAGACTTTAGCATGCTGTTCTCAGCTATGAGAACATTAAGCTGGGATACAGTTTCTGTTAAAGTTTCTGCATTCAGTTGAACAGCCCTTTGGAGGTCATCATTCTTTTGTTTTTCAACTGCAATATCCTCAAAATATTTCCTTTTGTTTTCCTCATTCTGTTTTTTTATGATGTCACTTTCTAGCCTTAGCACAGTAATTTCTTCTTGCAACATGCAATTTTTATGAAACAGATCTTTGTCTTTTTCTTCACTATGAAGAATCTAAGTAAAAACAAAGGACACTTTTAGCTCGCAGTCAATAAAATGACATATGATTTCCTCTGAAATTAAAGAATAACCTACACATTTCAATAATGAAAAGTTGCAATAAATGGAAATCCAACTGGAGGAAAAGTTGGATCAAAACCTCAAACCTCGTTCTCACTTCGGCAGCAGATATACTAAAATTGGACCAATATAGAGAAGATTAGCATGGCCCTTGTGTAAGGATGACACACAAATTCATGAAGCATTCCGTATTTTTAGCCAAGCGACCCATGAGTGAAGTGGGGAGCTGGGTGATATTGTGTGATGGTGGCAGGGACACCCTAGCCACCCCAAGGTGTACATAAACTTGGACAAAGAAACAAAAACTAGGATGTGTGGGTATTGTGGACTCCAGTTCAAACAGCACCATCACTAGAGTGAGTCATGTTCCATAGGCCTCAGAGTGTGTGCATGGACACGCCAGTGTGAAAACAGTTTCTAAACGAGGGTGTCCTGGTTTTGAATAAAGGGGGTCATTGTGAAAAACAAAAAAACCCTCAAACGACATAATAGTGTAAATTTCCAAAAGCTCAAAAATTTATTTGATAACAAAACACAAACCACTGGAGAAGTCTTCAAGAATCTCAGAATTTGAAAAACCATTCCTTGAATTATAACAATCCTAAGGCATAAAATAAAAGATTCATAAATTTGACTACATTAAAACTGTGGGTTTACATTTGCACATCATACCGCATGGTAACAGCCTTAGTTATGCAGATACTTTGACAGGTTAAATTTCCCAAAAGTCCTTAAGTTCCTTTTCCTTGAGAACATTCTACTTTGCTAACATTTTTATAGGCAGTTATAAAAATTATACTGACAAATTATAAATGTAAGCATTTCTATATAACATCAATGAATTCATTTCACTATCACGACTCTGAAAAGGACAGTTTAAAAATATAAACAAGCTGCAAGACTGTCCCAACATCTTCTGAGTCTTCTTTTTAGTGCTTCTCCACCAAATCACAGTTACTTCTGTGGTGTTAAAGTATAAATACAAAAGAAGCCTCTTGTTGCAAAACACCAATGGTAAATAAGACAAAATTTATATAACTCTTGGCTGAGTACCTGTGGCACCGTGGTTATGATGCCAGCTACATACACTGAGGCTGGAGGGTTCAAACCCGGCCTGGGCCAACTAAACAACAATGCAACTGCAACAAAAAAATAGCTGGGCATTGTGGTGGGTGCCTGTAGTCCCAGCTACTTGGGAGGGTGAGGCAAGAGAATTACTTAAGCCTAAGAGTTGGAGGTTGCTGTGAGCTGTGATGTCACAGCACTCTATCAAGGGTGCCATAGTGAGACTGTCTCAAAAGAAAAAAAAAATTTATATAACTCTTATTAGACAATCATGAAATGATTTGCCATTACAGCTAACTTTTCTTTCCTCTTCATAATGTTTAAAACAGTAGCACATGTGAAATAGGGAAAAATAAACTTAACTATTTTACTAGGGACAAACAATTATCAATAAATTCTCATTAAGAGAGAATAATGTGAGGCTTGGCACCTATAGCACAGACACATACACCCAAGACTGACGGGTTTGAAACCAGCCCAGGCCAGCTAAACAATGACAACTGCAATCAAAAAATAGCTGGGAGGGCGGAACGTGTGGCTCAAAGGAGTGGGGCACCGGCCGCATATGCCAGAGGTGACGGGTTTAAACCCAGCCCCAGCCAAAAAACTGTAAAAAAGAAAGCTGGGAGTTGTGGCGGGTGCCTGTAGTCCCAGCTACTTGGGAGGCTGAGGCAAGAGAATCACTTAAGCCCAAGGGTTTGAGGTTTCTGTGAGCTGTGACGCTACGGAACTCTACTGAGGACGATATAGTGAGACACTCTCTCTCCAAAAAAAAAAAAGAGAGAGAGAGAGAGATAGAATAATGTGGCATATTATTGTTTTCAAAAGCTTTTTGAACTAAAGATACTACTTGGACACCAGGAGGTATATAGAGCTATAAAAGTCATAGTTCATTTAAGATGAGATAGCATTTTTGGTTAGCTTTAGACCTAAATAGTAAATGTTAAATCAAAGGAATATTTTAAGTAATATAGATGAAAAAAGTTAGAAATATGAAAATTTTTACCAGATTAATTTACCTCATCCAAATTCTTTTTTACAGTCCTCAATTCCATATCTTGTGTTTTCAGTGTCTGTTCAGGTTGTTTCACTTCAACTTCTTTCCTATACTGTGCTTCTTTTCTTCTTAACTCTTCTTTAGTTCTTTCATAAAGCATATCAGCATTTCTTCTTTTTTCTTCTTCTTGTTTTAAGGTAAATCTGTAATTAAATATGCTTATCTTACAATCTGTTTTGTTAGAAAAGTAGAAGTTCATTTTGTGACCTGTCTCATCACATATTAGTTTCTTATCTTAACAACATTTTTATGTTCTTGCGTATTTTTCCTTCCTTGTTCTCAGGTCTTTAACTCTTCACTTCAATCTCTTCCAAAGGACATACATATTTGAAAGGTAGCAATGAAAGAATATTATGCTAACTGGTAAGTTTCTATACTAGTAACTCTAGTAAATACTAAGAAAAAGGATATTGGAAAAAATTCAGTAAAGTTACAAGTTGAAAATTACCTTTTCCCCCAAACAGTTGAAATTACTCAATTAAAATAGACCAGTTAGGGTTAAGTAAATAAAGTTACTGTTTGTAAACAAGTTAAAAATCTACAAGAAATAAATTTTCTTTTCCATAAAATATTGCAGATGTTCTTAAAAATGATTTATAATAAAAGATAACACCTTTAGTGTCTTCTATATAACATATATTTGCAGTTTAACACAATCCAATACCAACCTAAGGAATCTCATCTGTTACTCTTTTAGTGTGTCTTTATTTCACTTTCAACTTATCTTATTGATTATGCATATCATAAACAATTTTAAGATATCCTTCAGAATAAGACAGGATCTAATATTTTAATTAAACAATGAAGCAAAATATGCATTTTCAACACAGAACTTTAGATTTTTTTCTGTGTATAAGAGTGACATGTTGAATAAACTCATTGGAAATGACTTTCCATTTTAATTTTTATTCCATGTATATTAAGAATAAAACTGCATAAATTTTTTAAAAAATGATTCTGAGTTGAAAGAAATAACTATTTCATACTTTGTTGGTTGAATTGTAAATTAATATTAACTTTCTTGAGAACAGTTTATAAGTATGGATCAAAGACCTTTTTTAAAACCATTCCTATAGTTTAGCACAATTATTCTATATTGAAGAATTTACTCAAAGAATATAATTAGAAACATATGAAAATGATTTATATGTTCCTTTCAACATTAATTATGATACAAACAATGTAAAAACTTACAATAAAATTTGTTAAATAATGAAATTTTCAAGTGGTAGACTTTCATATACCCATATAGCTAGGAAAATTATTTAAAAGAACATGTGCTTAATCGTCAGAGTATTCATAGTTAAGAATTTGTTGTTATTTCTAAGATTTTCACACAACTCTGAAAAAAGTTTAAAAAGCTAGCCTACTATTAATAGGCTCAGAACACATTTAGTAGCCTATAGTTGGGTAAAATCTTCTAACACAGGTCTATCTATAAAGAAGTATAGAATATCTCATATACCACATATCTCTAGCCTGGGAAAGGTCAAGATTCAAAATTTAAACTATGTCAAAACTGTGATGGTTTTACACCATTGTAAAGACTAAAGATTTTTCCCCTGTTAAATCTCAGAATGTAAGTTAGTAACCACAAAACCTCTTCTACATGTCTGTACTATAAATAGTTCAAGCATTTCTTTAAAATTAGCATGTCATACCTCAAACTGCAGAATTTTTGTTCCCATTCAGCTTCTTTAAGTTCTAACTCTGATTTTGTTTCTTTTAGTTCAGATATCTCCCATAGTAGTACAGAAATAAGATTTTTCATTTTTTTACAGCGATTATGTTTGAGTTCTATAAATCTTTTACATGAATGAAATGCATCTTGAATTTTCAACTGGGTAACATAATCTGTATCCAGGAGAAAACAAAGTAGAAAACATTACACTTAGTTCTGCAAATAAAACAAAAGACCTCTGCTCTTTTTTAGCTAAAGGGAAGTAAAGAACAAAGACTAAAAAAAAAAAGACAGATATATATTCACACAGACACTGTAAGAAAACAGAATTCCATTACTGTATGAGAGAATCAAATCTATAGTGGGCCCAGGGAAGAGCTCTTGATGGCTATACTGAGAAATGGAGGATGAGAAGGAAGTAGCTAAGCAAAGGAAAGAATTCTAGTTAGTCTACAGCACATGCTGAAGCTTCATTACAATTTTCCTCTAGCCAAGATGGAATAACAGGTGCTGATTTACCTTCTTACTGGAAACAACAAAACTCAAAACAGATAAAGTACTTTAAAAAATGATTCTCAAGACAGAGGACTTTAGACAATGAAGACCATGATTGCTCAAAGTCAGGGAACAAATAAAGGAAGTCTTAGGAATGCCTAGCTCCCTGCCTTGAGAGAGTTTCCAGCCCATGACTCAGGGGAGAAAGACTGAGGTAGAGTCTACTAGACTCTCCAAGTTGGGGTGATGAAGCTGAGAGCACAGTAAAACCAAGGCAGACAGAAATCACAAGACAGAACATGGGAGAGGAGAGAACAGCACAGGGGAAGAACCATGGAAATTTGCAAAGATCCCCATTTGGGTATTTCATGTGGTAGACTTCCATATACCCATATAGCTAGCTCATGAGTACTGGGAAACTACCTGAGATCAAGGGGGAAAAAATCCCAAAACTTTAGAGAAAACTGTCTGGTGCTCACATGGTGCCAAAACCAGCATCCATTCCTAAAAGACATACTTCACAGGACTATGAATAATCAGAAAGGTCTTATCTCTGGAGAGTAGAATTAGTCCAAATCATAAATCAAGACAGGAAAGGATGAAGCTGTTAATAAGTCACTCAACTGTATCCCAAAGTGAAGCTCAAGCAGGTAAGTAAAGGCATGGAAGATGCCATTTAAAAACCAAATTGTACTTGGAGAGATGTAAATTATAATTTCAGAGATGAAAACTACACTGGATGGAAGGAGCACAGATTGGACAACACAAAAGAAAAGATTCACAAATTTGAGACATCAGTGAACTATGGGAAAACTTCGAGCAGCTAATATACTGTTAAGAATAAGAGGGGAGAAAGCAAAAAAGAAAAAAAATGAAGAAAATATTCTTAAAAATGTTCTAAATTTAATGAAAACTATAATTCACAGATCTAGCAAACATCTGGTTAGTAGAGAAGAAATAAAAGTATAGTATTGTAATTATCTTATGCCATTTATTATGTGTTATAGTATTATTTGCAGGTAGATCATGATAAGTTAAAATCAGATACTAAAAATCCTAAAGCAACAAATAGGATAGCAAAACACGGCTCAGCGCCTGTGGCTCAATCGGCTAAGGTGCCAGCCACGTACACCTAAGGTGGCGGGTTCGAATCCCCAGCCCGGGCCCGCCAAACAGCAATGATGGCTGCAACCAAAAAATGGCCGGGCGTTGTGGCGGCGCCTGTGGTCCCAGCTACTTGGGAGGCTGA